>VWYI01036733.1:127-98414 GCA_013399455.1 Anthoscopus minutus | reverse complement strand
CCCGCCCCGCGCGGCGCCCGCAGCAGCGCCGGGCACGGCGGGACGGCTCCGCGACGGGCTCCGGGACCGGCTCCGGGACCGGCTCCGGGAACGCAACGCGACTAGCCTCCGGCGGAACCCGCCTCGAGCGTCCCCGTAGCTGATCGCCGCCGTCCCCGGCGTGCTGCTGGTGGTGCCCAGCGTGGGCTGCGGGAGGGCGGGACAGCTCCAGGTGTGCGCCGGGTACCTGCGGTATCGCTTGTCCCTGTTTAACTGAGGGAGTTTCTGGGCAGCACGTACCGAATGACTGTGATGGTGCTGTGGGAGTGCACGGATCGGTTCCTGCGGCGGGAAAGCACAGGCAGAGCCGTGCCCGGCTGCGGAGAGCCCAGAGCCGCGTTAGGAGGCGGGAGGTCAAGGGACAGGCAGGAGAACAAAGATATCTCACAGACCTTGCCAGTATCCACAATAAGGAATACACGGAGCACTGGCATCCACCTGTTGCTGGGTGTTCTTTCCTTCAGTCATCCTGGTGAAAACCAGGATGAGGAGGAAGGACTCAAAGAAAGATAAAGAAATGGCTTTGCTGCAGTTAACAGAGGACATAAGGTACTCATGGGAGGACATAACATAAGGGCATCATGGGAGAAAACATGAAAAGCCTTGAGTCCTGGAAAGTTTAAGAAATGGGCTGTATAGGCTGACATCGGGGACTGGTCAGAATCACGATAGTTATTTTCTCAAATCTGGCATGGAAATGGTCAGGAGTTACCTTCAAAGGCTTTTTTGCAAGATGGTAAAGAGGTGACCACATAGAAATGGGTGCCTTAGGTAGAAATCTGTGACCTAAATGGTCTTTGCAGCATTCTATATACCCATTAAAAGGAAATGTATATTCAAGCTGGTGGACATAGGAGTAACTCTTGTTCTGAGAGGGAATGTTCACTTATCTCTCAATCAGATGGACAGTCAACCAGAGCCTCTGATCTGATACACTTCAAACCCTGTATGTATACACATGTGAGAGGCAGAAAGAGACTTGAAAGTTCAGGGCAAATACTGCTGAAGTGATTTTTTTTTTTTATCCAAGCTCACATTTCCATTTACACTTTTTAGATTTAAGCACAACTTAAAACATTCAAAAGCTTATCCAAAGAACCTAAAAGGAGCCTCTGGGCAACTCTCACACATTTAATGTCTAAAAGTCAGAACTTGATTACTCTTTGGCAAAGACCTAATCTTAAGGAAAGAATTACACTGTGACAGATCTAGCCCAGATCTAGAAAAGGCCTCTCTTCTTTCCCTCCCCAAATGTTTTGTTCTTCCCTCCGCCTGTGTTTTGTTCTTTGATTTGTGCTAGGAGTTTCTCCTCCTCCCATAGCTATGTACTGTAAAAGTGTTCACACATCTCATTGAAGCAAGCAGAATATACATTTAGTGCTGACACAAGTCTGCCCATTTTCTTCCTTTCTAGTTGTATTTTCATATCTCAGAATTTTGGCACCAGCTGGTACCAGTTCAGATATTTTTAAATGAAAGCAGCTAAGAAGGGACATTGGCAGAAGCTTCCATCATCTGGTCTCATCAGTTTTCAGTGTTTACAACAGCAATAAATGTGCTGTAAAGGGGCAACAGCCCTCTTGATGTCAGAGGAATATATATACAGAAGGAGAGGAAGAACAATCTAAATTTAGTGAGCACAAAGGAGACATCTGCAGCATTTAGGCTGGTTTTGCTGACTGACATAAATGTATTTACAAAACAAAAAAAATCTTATTTTTTTTACAATTAGAGGAACTACTATAAAGAAACTACTTTTTCATACACAGTATTTGATGTTTCTAAGTCTTTTTTATTTTAAATAAGAGATAATCCCATTAGGTACGGTCACTGTGCTGGGGATAGAGAAATAATCCCATATATAACACCCTGAGACAGCATTTCTCACTTGTTACTAATGCTCTAGGGACTTAAAAAAAGGAGAGAGAAGAAAACATCAAAGAAGGGGTCAGGATGATGGATCAGCAAGTCAGGAAGCAATTAGGTGAGCCTTATTGTACCTCAGAGAACGATGTTGGTTCCCGGCACTCCTGTTTCTATTCCAGGAGTGTATTTGCTGATTGAAAGCAGTTGAACCAGAAAGCACAGTATTAAACTTCAGTATGAAAAGTGGGCTTGAAATTCCAGCACATATAGAAAATATCCCATGAATGGCAAATGACATTTTTGCTAGCAACATTGCAGCTAGAGCCAGTGTTGCAAAACTGTCCTGTATTACACATGGTCTTTTTCAGGCTCCAGCTTTCAGGAAATTGTGTAGGTCCCTTGGAGAAGGAGAAAACTGAGTGTGAACCAGAGCATCATTTGTGCCATTTGTGCACAATTTAAGCAATATCATTTAAATCAAACCACTACAGGCAGCATACAGAAAAGCTTGTACTTAAATTGTGACTGGAGTAGTCAGTATGGAAGTCAGCATTATGCTGTGCTTAACATGCTCTGGCTGTTCTCCAAAATGACCCTTGGCACAGGAACTCCAGCACAATTACACAAAGCAGCCACCAATTGCCACTGTAGCCCTCAGATGCATCTGAGGATGTGACCAATGGCCTTTACTCACTGTCCTCAGACTTCCCCTTTAAAATCCTTTCTTTTGCAGCTGCTGCCAGGAGCATGTCTGGGATGTTCTGCCTGGGATGGTCTCTGGCAGGGACAGGCAGCTTGTTACAGCACACATACTGCTTAGGGGGGGATGTGTGATACAGGTGCAGGCAGCTCCTGGCAGCAGGGAGGCCAGCACAGCACAAGCTTTTTTCCCTAGAAAACCTTCTGTAACAGCCACCTGATCCCAGCCCGTGCCATTTGTACATGGGGAAAAAGCAGCCCTGTGTCAGATCCTAACAGCCGCGGCTTCATAAACTACAGTGAAACAGAGCCAGTGTTTTCCCACTTTGAGAAACTATGCCAGAGCTCATTGGCAGCTGCCTGCTCTGGCAAGTGATCATAGTAGTGAGCCCTGCCACAGATTTGTACCTGATCCTACACCAGCTCCTACTCCTCAAAGCAGTCCAGCTGCCACTTTAAAAATTTTTCTCTCTGCTTTAGAAACATCACCTGGTCAGCTGGCACCACAGCAGAGGGAACAAGAATGCTGTCAAGTTTCTCATGTTTTGAGGCAGCCACCCTTTGGCCACAGGCAGGGCAGCAAGACATGGAGAGGTCTGACTTCATGCCAGCTACCTGGTGAAGCCCTCAAGTCCCACTGGAGCCAGCTGACAATGCAGACTTCTCAAACTTGCAATGGCAGTGGATGTGTTGCAGCTGGTGTCCCACAGAGTAACTGGAGAAGTATAATGAACTCAGAACAGGAGACTTCAAAAAATGTTCCCTAGGTGTGCATGTCAATCAAAACAAGAACACCAAGGAAAAAAGGACTGCACACATCATCACATGGCAAGAATTTACAGTAATTAGTATGACCAAAAAAATACAGTGGTTACAAACTGAGACAAACTCCATAACAGCAGAAGATGAGATAGATTAAATAAATACAGATACATCTGTTCATAATTAAAGATGGTCACTGGTGTATAAGGTGGAATATTTCTAGAATAATATAATTGTAGTACTAATTTTAGTAAAAAAGAAATGCTGACGGTTGAAGAATAATGAGTAAAACACCCCAATATAAAACTCAAGACTTTTTTTGTGTTGGGCTTACTAATGAAAAAAACACATGAACAATAAAATTGGTGCTCTCTTAAATGTAAGATTTAGTGTCCAAAGTCACCATATAGTACTATCAGTCACCATACAAAACAGATGATTTCCCTTATTCATTCAGAACTGATGCTCATGAAAGGATCTCTGACAGCTGCAGAAAAGCTTTCACTTCCCTGCAAACTCGGTGCAATGCTTCACAGCTAGCTGGGGAAGCAATGAAACCAGTGAAGCCTCATTTTCCCTGCCTAACAAGGAGTGAAGCCTGAGTGAAGTAAGCTTGTTCATTATGCCTCCACTCATGTGGATTCTCTGATGTCTGATAAGTTTGGATCGTGTGCCACAGCCTTACCTTCCAGGCGCTGTCTTTTCAGAAGAGCACCTTTTTGTTATCCTCTGTAATTTTGTGGGTTATAAGAGATACAAACAACTTCTTGTAGAACCATTCTACTTGAATCAAAACATGGAATGGTAACATGTCTTTTTTTCCCTGCAAAAGCTGTTATACCTGGAAAATTTCTGTGGGGCCAATAAAGACTAAAGCTGCTCTTTCCAATACAGTCTGCAGTTACTTTGTCACACAACCAAATGAGTCACATGCTTGTCATAGATATTGCAAACAGTTGAAATACCAGCTCACTTTTGTCTATCATCTTCACTCCTTAGGTAAAGTAAGTTGCTGCCTATTACATGGGGAAGGATCTGATCTTCAGTTGTTTAAATCAAAGTTTTATTTTAAAAAATCACAGTTCAGTAAATTTAATTAAGCTTACTCAACGGAATTCTTATGGGATCCCCTTACACATCTCTGCTTATTTCATTTTAATCTTTTTTCTTCTTTATACAGAGAAGACAGTTTCCCCAGTAATACAATCTTCATAATCTTAATTTGTGAACTCTATATCCAGTTTGTCCTCATAAATGAAACTTTTCTTAGGTTAATTGGATCTCCATCAGAATACAAGGATGTCTTTATTCTTAGCATTAGAAGTCCAGCTGGGCATGGCTAGTAGATGAACGTGTTCCTTTCTACAAGGGGAGTAAGAGAAAATGTTACTTATTTTTGTCTAAAAGACTTTTATTTTCCCCCCCTATCATTATGCACTTTGTGTGTGTTGAAGTTTTTAAGCTCTTGTTCAATTAGGGATCGTATGCCATGTGTATAAAGCACACTCATCTTTCTTTTGCTCTTGTAATAAGATTTATCTACTGGGTTTGGGACAGTTCACAATCCTACAAAAGAATGAGTTTTACTACTCCAGTAAACTCAGGAACTAGCATATTATAAGAAATATGAGACTTCTATTTCCTTATTTAGAATGTTTTATTTAAATATATGTACCTAATGTATGAAAGAGTGCAATTACAATTTTTATAAACAATTAAAATTCAGTGCTAATGCTCCAACATCTTCTGGAAGGCTGAAAAACATCAAAAACAAAAGCATACAAAACAATATTAACTATAATTGTTAACAATCACTGCCAATATGACAGGCAAAAACCTAGACCATCTTCCTCCACACTTTCTATAATCAGGACTGTGTTATATAATATCAGCTTAACAGCTTCTTAGTTGACTTCCTGATGTAAAGATAAACATCATTATATAACCTGCCTATTTTAACTTTCCCATTCAAATTAAGCAGAGAGGTTGGTGTGTTGTATGGAGTTTGTCTGTGTGAAAACCTGATGCAAGACATAAACCTTCAAAGAGCGTGCTAGAGGCTCTTGAGCAGTGTTTTCCTAGGAGGGAGGCAGCAGTTGCTGTGGGGTTTGCCTGCCAAAATGCTAAAGAGAGTGTTTAGAAAGTAAATTTGTGGATTTTTGTATGATCATATTACCCAATTAAAACAAAAGCTACTAACAATAAATTAAACCCTTCACATCCTATGAAAATGTAACAAATGCCCCCAAAATAGCAAGGCACTCTAGTTCAGACAAAGCACAAGAAAGGGCTATTAAACTTCACTGTGGGATCCAGACACAGGTTATGTAAAGTTGCACCTCCTCCCAGAAAGGGCAGCAGCTACTCTTACTCTATGGAAATAGAATAAATAATATGGAAGTCCTTTTTCTTTATTTCTGTGGCACAGTCTCCAGCATGCCTTGAAACAGAGCTGCTGTCCATGGCTTGGTTTACTCTGCTGATTTTCACCACAGAAAGTGGTGTGGCTGAACCACGCGATCCAGCAGCACAGCAAAACAACATCACAGCATATCACATCAAGATACTTTTGTTTTCCCAACCCAAACAATGTAGTATTTGTAGCAGAAAGCATGGGATTGTGCCCAGCCTCATGCCTCTTGCACAAGGGTGAGACATGCTCTGTTACCACCACACTGTCCATCGTGTGCACCTGAAAAGACAAAAAGTCTTTGTATTTTGGGATTACAGACACTTAGATTAGGTGAGTGGGAAAAATAGAAAGGGAGTTTGGAGTGATTTTATAGGAATCAAAATCCTACTTGTCAGAAAGTACCTTGTTTCAAACCTGAGTCACTCTCCAAATAAACTGTTTTGTTGCAATGTCTTAAGACATTCTCCTTCACACCAAACACAGGGTATTTCTGAACACTGCAGAAACACTCTGAGCATGTGAAGCTCTTATAGTAACCCCTCTCTTTCCTGGAATGACAGACAGCTAAACTTGTTTAAAATTCCTTCTTCCTGTGCTAACACCTACCATTTGAGCTCACTCCATAACTGGAGAAATACACATCTGAGGACAATTAGCAGGCTGCTGGCTTGCCCTTCACAAATCCTGGCTCCATCTGTAGCATTGTGCCTGTTACTGGCTACAAGCTGGACTATGGGTACACAGGGCCCAAGCTTCCCATCTCCTGCCCTGCCATACTCCCTGCTCCTTGAGTTTGTGGAAGTTTTCTGCAGAAATCACCAGAGAGGAGGAGTTACTGGAGTCAGCATAAGTTGGCCCTCCTGGCTCACTGGTGGTGAGCAGGTAATTGAATTATCAGGCACACCTTCCCTTTAATGGGTTTTTTCCCTCCTTGTTTGTGTAGAAGCTATGGGAGGATAAAAGCAGGTATGTACCACAGATATGTGAAGGAAAAGAGTCGTGTTAAAATGGAATGCAGCTGGATAATTCAGGAAAAATTTTGTCTTGTTTAGAATTTTATGAATAATTAAAGGAAGAGGCTGCCAGTGATTGAAGTTGAGGGGTGAGTCCTCCAGTGTTCCACTAAACAACTGCAGATCTGGAACTGTGAAGAAACTTGTGAAATTGTCCAGCTTGCAGGGATCCACTGATAAAGAGAACCTAGGGACTGCAGGAATTGCCCACAGTTAATGCATCCCGCCCTTCACTCCAGGAGTGAGCATTCAGTGGTGCTGAGATCCTGCAATGTCCACACAGCTTTTCTCTGCTGATATGTATTTAGATGCACAAAATCCTTGTAAACCTGCCCATTTTTCATGAAAAGCCTCAGCAGAGAGCCTTCATGTGGGTTTTGTAAAAAACACTCTTTAAATCCTAGTGGTATTGCGCCTACTCTTACTGTAAAAGTTATCAGAGTCCAAAGGCCTGTTACTGACTCACAAGCAGATTCTTGTTTGTCCTCTCAGTAAATCCTCTGTTACAGATAACTCATTTAAGCTTTATTGATTCTATACCACTTGTCTTGCCCCAATTTCTTGATCAAACACTGTTGCAAGTTGAAGTCAATGAAAATGTTAACATCTTCTGGTTGTAAGTTCCCAAAGAGCTTATATTAGATTCCCAGAATCAGAACTACTTCTGAATACACTGACCTAACTGTTCTGCTGCTATAGGACAGCCAGCTTCTCCAGATGAGTCCAAGGCTACAGCTAGATGCTCCAGAAAGCTGCAGGGAAGCTGGCTGCAATAATCAAACACACACACTCAGAGACAACATGTGCTGTCAGGATGCTTACTATTGATATTCCAGTGATTCTGTTCCTTTTATTTGCTTTTTTGTCCTCAAAACACAGCATTTCTGGAAGTAATCAACCTTCCTTATTTTCAGATTTTCATTACTGTTGGAAAAAAATCTTCCACTTACCACAACTGTGATTTTTGCAAGGTAAAAAGTGATATCACCAGAGGCTGTACCACATTCTCAGAACTGCACTACTGCAACAGTAGAGAGCTTTGAGTAATGAGTTTGTCTGATACCAAGACTGAATCATAAGGACAAGAAAAGTTGGAAGACAAGTGTATGCTTGCAATTCTTGTCCCATTTTCTGGATAATTTGGAAATGTGGCCAAATAAAACATTAACTTGGTGGTGTGCAGGCCTATGTCCTGGAAAGGTTTGCATTTCTGTATTTGCTTAATGCTGAAATCAGCGAAGTTTCTTTAAATGGATGCAGAGACCATGCAGACTAAGACTTTTCCTTTTTTTTTTCATCTGTAAATATTTTATACTTCACAGAGACAAGCTTATAGAGGAAGCGTGGGGTGACATGAAAAGCTACAGCAAAAAGAAATGCTGTGAAGTTGGAATAGTGTAGAGATCAAAGTCATACCAGGCAGGAGAGAGAGGCAAGAAACAAAGAGTCAACAAAGGGTGACTGTGAGCCCTTACTAAGGCCATGAATGGGGAATATAATTGACAGGGGCCTCAGGAGGGAGATTTACAGCAGACAGGGCTACACTAATGGTCGTGCACAAAACACTGGTGAGATCTCACCTAGAGTTTTACATAATCGTGGCCATCTGTGTTCAGCTAAGGTGAATTTGCATTGGAAGGTGGCAGAGCAGGAAATCTGTGATTTGCAGAGTGGACAACCTTACAGGGTACCCTCAGGTCAGTAAGGCTATAGGGAAAAATAGAACAAAGGTCCCCCAGAAAGCTTCCTGGGACAAGAGCAGTGAGGTTTGGGGCTGCTTCCAACTAGAAAAGTGAAGACAAGTTACTGAGCTGGTTTAAAGGCGGGACTTGATGCAGTCACACATCACTATAGACTGAACACAGCAAAATGTTCCTCTCTAAGCACATGGAGTCCTTTCATTTCTGCCTCCTTGGAGGCTCGGTGCCTTTTATCTCAGGTACTCACAGACTGGATCATGTATTTAAATAGAAAAGTCAATTTTACAGCCAGATTTGGGCTGCATCTACATTGAAATTGCTTAATATTGAAGGAAAACAGTGTACAAAGATTCAGATTTTGGGTTTGCTTCATTCCAGCACATTCTTTTTCATATAGAGTTTCTCTTGGGCCTTTGTTCTTGACATCTGAGGTCCTCTGGTAGGTGGCTTGGACAGTGTTGTAGTGTATAGCAGCTTCAAGACAACTTGTTGAAAGTCAGGGGTCCCAAGGACAATTATGACTGCTGTGGGCATCTCTAGCATAGTAAAACACCAGATAAACTCCTCCGAGGTGAGTAGGAGGGGACAGAATAAATCTTCTGACAGGTTTTGGTTTGTTTTTTTACTGCTTTGTATTTAATCTTATCAAGAATGGAACAGAAATCAGCTACTGACAAAGAACAGTATTCTGCTCACCAAAGCTGCACTGAATTTATATTTCTGCTCTAGGATTGCTGAGAAATTCCAGGCCTGTACACTAAGGGTAGCCTTAAAAGAAGAACTCAGTCCACCATCATTGGTCTGGATTCAAGGGCGACTTCTCAGCTTCCTAATCAGAAACATCTCAGTGTTCTCACAGATTTCCTGGCATCATGCAGATGTAGAGCATGCCTCCTATTTCAGAAACTCACTAAGGATTTATTCAATTATTAATTAAAATCTCATTTGGTTATGATTATTACATGCTGGAGGAAGCATCCAGTTTCATTGCAAACAGTTCGTTTAAACTCTCTGAAGACATTCAATCATGGAAAACAAAACTAGCAGTCCAAAGAAAGAAAATCTTATCATTATGTATAGCATTACATTACAATTCAGAAGGGATTATCTCTGTTTCTACTCTCTTTAACAATACAATGAAACATGCTGGCTGTGTTAATTATTGTTTACTGAGGCTATTTATGCAGGGTACAGCTTCAGTGTAGTTACAGTGAATTTCTGATACATCTTTACCTCAGCAGATATTATTTTTCTCTATGTTGGCTAAACATAACTAAAAATGAAAATTCTGTGGCTAGGCTCTGCAGAGCAAGCCACATGTTCATATTTACATCAGAAGCAGCTCATACCTTCAAGTAATTAGCAACTGAGGTGTGCTAATTTTTCTATCTGTGGCTAGAATTAGCTGCTAGATATCCATTATGTTTGTTTTATATATAGGCCCACAGAACTGAAAGCATCAAAGCAATGTTGCATGAGTATAAAACAACCTCAGCTCTCACTTGATTCCTTATGTGAACTTCTTGGAGTTTCTGCAATTAGCCAGGAAGAGCTCAGTTCAGCTCCCTGCTCCTCACTGCCCAGACTTGGCAGCACTGTGCTGTCCGTGCTGGGCCACTGCATCCTGCTGGCTGCAGCCACCCAGGGAGGGGACAGGAGGGGACCCAGCCCCCAGCCCTTACTGCCTCACCATGCTTCAGAAATCTCACTACCCAAACAGTATAGGAAGTAAACTATGTGGTCTAGCCCCACAGTAAGTTTAACTTTTCTACAAAATACAAACGCTGCTTTTTAAAATTTCACAGCAGGTTATTTCTGTAAACTCTTTGGATGGGTGTACTTTTGAAAATGTGGAAAACATAACACTCCCCTGCAGATTTTACCATCCCACACATGGACCAACTCCATTTCATTGCTGGTGGCTGCAGGGGAAAGCAGACTTCAGCCCAGGCAGCCAGAGTCCAATCCTCACAAAAACATCTCTGCTAAAACCAGGGAAATCACTCCACAATCGCCAGAGTCAGAATGAAATCATCAGCCTTGGTCCATGACAGTTTCAACAGTGATATATATTGAAAGCAGGACACTGGTTTACAGCCCTCTAAAATCTTTTCAATATCTGTGCAGACCTGGGGAGTCATCTCTAGGCTCATTAAACAATAGGTCTGGTTTCTTTTACCGTATAAAAAATTTACAAAAGCAGCCCATCCTACACAGATCCACAGACCATTTGAGGAGCACCACTCAGCTAGAAGGAATTCTGAGGTGGCATTTTGGGAAGTGCAAATGAGTCCCTGCTAGTCTGTTGATGGAGTAGCACAAGCCAGCAGGGATCCAGAGTGCCCAGCCTTTTTATTTCTTTCTGAAGCTCTCTGCTCCTGGTGGCCTCTTCATCCTGGAGAACTGTAAGGAGACACCACCATTCCCTAGGAGTTACTGAGAGGCTCAGCTGGAGACTAGGCTCCCCTAAATAGCCAAGAGCAGTTAAGCTCTCTCGGGCTGAACAAGAGGCAGCTTCAGAAGTGCTCCTGAGGAATGGGAGCAGCTGGGGCAGGGCTGCAGGTAGTTCCATGTGCTGTGTCCAGAGCTGCCTCCAGGCTGGCAGGGCAGCAGAGGCCTTTGGGAACTGCCAGAGGCTTCCTGGGACACAGGCATCCACCCAAGCATTCCTTTTGCTGTGAGAAGTAGCAGACTGCCAGAAACAACCTCTGAACTCTTTTCTTCTCACTAAGGAGTGCATTATGTGGGCTTAGATCTTGTACACTGATCTCTCCAGCAGCACTTGCAGAACAAACCTTCCTAAAAACAGCCACTCAGAGTTCGTTTCTGTTGCTTGTGCAAAAGCATACATTCAGATAGGAAATTTTATCTCTACTTATTCAACTTCTTATTCCTCCTCTTATTAGCTAGCACGTTGCTGCCAGCATTCCAAGCAGCTGCTTACTGGTGGTGAGTTTCCATCTGCAGGCAGAACAGCTCCCCAGCACTGCTGTGTCAGGGGTTCTCCCCTCCAGAACCCTCTGAAGTGGCTTTCAGTGAAGCCTTCTCTTGAAGCTCTCCTGTCCTCTCATGTCCCTTTGGCTCTGCTCTTCACATTCCTCATCTATGGAACACACCTCGTACATTTTGCATACATACACAGATGTGTATGTATACATGCTGCATGCTCTACACACCAGTATATATTCCTTGCAGCTCACTGAAATAGTATTAAAACTCTTATTTTATCAATATTGTTTGACTAAACACCATACAGCAAGTTATCCAGGTTTACTATCACATTTTAAATATATCATGGGTTTGTTGGTTCGGGTTCTTTTGTTATTCTACAGAGTGAATTTTTTTAAACAGGACCAGTCAGATTGAAGGGTGGGAGAGGTATAAATTAGCAATACTTTTGTGTGCTCTTGTACAGCTTTCCAGGTCACATATGCTTCTCAACAGTCCAGAAACAGTAGGAATGTCTCTGCCTGCTCTGAGCAGCATTTTGGGGCGGGTGAATAAAGCAGCTCACTCTCTCACAGAGGGTGAAGAGGCCTGATTCTTTGCACTAGTGAACATTATTGGCAATTTTACTAAGCTAAATTACAACAAGAAGTTCTCTACAAGCTCACACTGCTGCTTCCAGCTGTACAAAACACTCATGTGTACTTCTGACAACTTTTCTGGCTCCATTAGGCCACAGAATCACCATTTGGTTGCAGAATGCTTATGAGGAGACATAGATGTTTTTAATGCAGTCAGCTCACACACTCCACAGCAGAACAGTCCATCTACACATTCCTTCCCCTTCAACTGCTTGTGAAGTTATTCTCTTAAACGCTCTTAAAAACAGGTTATTCTCTTAAGCACTGCCTGCATTTGGGGTACAGCTGCAAAAGTAGCTGTTTCTGGCAGGCTGGTTACATCATTCCATGCTGCTGCAGCAAACCTCTGGGCTGCTGTTTTTAATTCATGCTGTAATGCATCTTCAGTGCTGGCCCATCGTAGAGGAAAGAGGTAGAATTCTCTTTTCTCTCCTTTCGTCAGCAAAAGCAATAGGGAAAGTTTTCACATCAGCTGTGCTGTCCTGAGACAAAAATTATCTTGAAATGAGACAAAGCAAATTGTCACGAGATTGATAAAGGGCAGATAGTCTTGTCTGAGGCTGGAGTCCCTGCAGCTGAGGAGCTGAAGGAACATGTAGACAGACATTTACCCCAAGCCCTGCTGCCCTGGGTCAGACCCCAAAATGCCCTGAGTGCTCCATCTGTGCCATTCCTTAGTGCTGCAATGTCTTGTCAGGGGCTCCCAAATACTGGCATCCCACTGAGGGCAGCTCTGCAGCTGCCTTTGGACACAGAAACACACCAAGGGTCAGCAGTGATAAGGTGTGGTCCTGTCAGAGCAGAAAGAAAGGGTGGAAGCCCAAGTGTGCTGGACTTCCTGTTCCTAAAGCTCTTCTTTCAAAAGGGTCTCACTTTTTCAGTTTAATCGCATCCCCAGACAGCTGCAGCCAGTGCTCTGCTCTCATCAAGACTGAATTTCCTTCAAAATAAGAAGTGCCAGTGTATTACCACCCATGAAACTAAAAACAGAATAGGAAAAAGATACATATGTAAATCCTTATACATAGCTGTCTAAAGTTCTTAAGAGATTGCATGGAAAAGAGACATGGAAATTTCACAGATTTGCAGATGACTCAAGGGGCATCCAAACAGTAAATGTGACTCATGGACTGCGTAGGCATGTACAGGTGTGTGGGAAGGCTACTGGAAGCCATATGGTTTCCTGCAGGAGCTGAATATCAGCACAAGCAGTGCTGGGGAGAAGAAATGTGATGTTTTATCACATAACAAGGCACTTAGGCACTGTCTGTCCAAGAATTGCTAATGCAGGGGAGCCTGGTGAGGTCTGGCTCCCACCAGCACTGCAGAATAGCATGGCTCCTTTAAAGAGTGGGATCTGTTTACAGGAAACTCTTTGGAACACAATGAAATTTAAGGGGGTGAGAGGAAATTATATACAAAAATAATTTGATTTTGTTGAAACTGGTCTTTGAAGACCTCTCTAAGGAGGCCACAATCTGGCAGAAAAGGAACATTATATGGGACCCTGGCAATATTTAGGCTTTGTGAAAGCAGCTGGAAGCAATTTCAGCTGAATTCTAATAATGTTTAAAAATGCACAGCCAAGCTTAGAACCAGAGCAAGATACCTATCCCACAGAGCCAAAGGAGCTTTACCTGCTTGGCTGTGTGCAAATGTGCTGTAAAATACTATAATGAGGTATTCAGGTGAACTCCTCCAGCCCAAGAAGGGACATGCTGCAGTTGTCACTTGCTGGCACTACTCAGTACACACCCCACTGTCTGCTGAGGATAAGAGAAGTATGAACAGCAGCTACACCATCAATACCCAACTCCCACCTCTCCCAAGAGCCACAAGAATTTACAAGGTTGTTTTCCTTCAGGCGAAAGGAAGGGAACAAGGTGGTAAAACAGAGACTTTGTGAATTTTGTGACTTTACACAAGGAATATGAGCCAGGGCAGACCCTTGTCAACCAAAAGTGTGAATGTGTATGTGTAAGAGTGTGTAAGAGTGTGTGTTTCTGAGCATGTGTAACAGTGTGTGTGTCATATGACAGCCTGTTCATTTCCAGCAAGGCAAAAGAAACTTGAAGAAAAAGAGTGGATATTTTTCCCAATATTCTTGCTACAGCAAATTCTTCCCCCACTCTGGCACCCAAAAAGAAACTGAAAAGGAGGGGTCAAATAGCAGCTGCTGTTTAGACACTCAAAAGGAGACTATTTTTAGTTAACAGTAACAATGCAGCACAGAATCTGGTGGACACGGTGCATTTGCTCATACTGCTTCAATCTCACCTTTGACATGAGCAGGAGAAAGGTGAGAAAATGAGAACGAATTGATATTTATTCTGTCAGCAAATGGGGACAAGGGGCTTGCATCCTGCTTTGGATCTAATGCTATTGGGTGTCAGGAGATGGGACATCCTTACTTATGCTCACAGCAAACCTGATCTGCTGGAGAGTTGGGGTCACACCTTCTCTGCACAGCACAGGTCCTTGGAGTCCCTCTCCAAAGAAAACTCCCGCAAAAAGTGGGGCCTCTTCTGCCTGAAAGCATGAAAAGCCTGTCTAGTGGGATGGAAATCACCTTTTGAGATCTGTGCTTAAAGATAATCACTCTGTGGCATTTGACCCAGGGCATATCCATCACTGTGGCTTTCCAAGTAGAAAACCCCTTCTCACCAAAGTGGAGGAAACACAGATAGCATAAAGTTATACTCTGTTTTAGGGGTGAGAATTCTCCTGATAAACACTTGTAGAGGAGGTGAGTGCTGCTTTTACATTTTAGCAGATTCAGTGAAGTAAAAGAGACAGAGACAACCATCTTGATCTAATAATACATGAGAGAAACTGGAATGACAGAAATAAAACACCAGTCTCTGGGTTGTCAGAATATCTATGCTGATATGGGAACAGGCAGGAAGACAGCAGATTAAGAACAGGCTACAAAAACTGTGATCAACCATGAAAATCTTCTTCCAAAAGCTATTTGAAAAGTACAGGCACTGAATAGTGAGCCCCATGTTCAGAAGCTGGTTAGGATGCCTATCCACTATATCCTGGTGGCCTCTGGAGGAGCAGCATTCTCTGCTTTGAAATATCTTTCTGATACTGCATTAGCAGGAGTCTTTCAGAGCATTGCTGCTCCATCTTTTACTTAGTGGATGTAGAGAACATGGATGAGAGGGTCTCTCTTCCAGCTACCTGGAAAACTAACTATGACACTGTAAGACCTTGAAATTTCAGGACAATTAAGGTAAAAATGGAGATATTTTCTCACATTGGAGGAATCTGCTAGAAATGCTTGGATGTGACCTGTCTCACAGCAGTGGGCAGGGAGGGATGAGGGAAATACTCATCGGCAGAAGCACTCCTGATGTGGGAAAGAGATACTATGCCATGTCCTAACCCTTGCCCTGTCCCAAAAGAAACTGCCTCCTGGGCACATTACAGATGTCCTTGTCATCCATCATCTGAGCCAGTTTATATCCAGGACATTTTAAGCACACCAGCAAAAACAAAGCAAGCAGTTACCAGCAATGTGTGAAGTGAGTACAAACTCAGGTGCTACATCCAGTTCACTCATGAATGCAGTTTATATTTCATTCTTGACATAGCAAGATCAAGCCTTGTAGAAGCAAGTCAAGCACTACTAAATAGACAAGCCCTGAAAGCCTTATGTAGCTTTTAGATGCTAATCTTTTAATAGAATAAGCAATTAATTAATTTTAACATAACATAGTAAAGATGTCTGTGTAAGAGCTTGAACATAACTGATCATGAAATAAATGTAATCTAATTCTATCTCACTGATACTGCAATTATCTGCACAAGCAGCTGGCAGGTCAGCTGGATGCCTGCCTTCACTGGAAGGGCAGAGCACTGAGCTTTGCTCCAGGGATGGCACAACCTGGCATGCTATTTCATCCCAGGGGTCAGAGACACCCTCAGACCAATGTGGATCTACTGGAGGGGTTTCACAGCACAGCCGAGGAAGGGCAGAAGTGGAGGGTCAGAAGGGATGTCAGACCTTTCTAAAAGAAAGCTCAACTGAAGTTTAGTAGGTCCCTGGATGGAGGCTCAGGTGCAGGTGCTCGAGGTGCTTCCAGGGGCTCTTTCCATAGGGAAAAGTGAGAGAAATGCCAGGTTGGGGTAGAAAGGCAGAGGACAGGCTGTGATCCTCCCTGTGGGGAGTTCAGGCTGGCCTGCACCTGGCTGCTACTGGGAGCAGACCAGTAGGCACTTGCCCTGCAGCTGGTCAGGCTGGCACGGGTGGCAGGACGCAGAGCAGGTTTCTGTGGGACACCAGTAACTCTGGGCTGCCTTCTTCTGCACTCCCCAGTGGTGACTTTGGCTTGGGTGACCGAGCCCTGCAGACACCCCAAGCCCTGCTGCTGCACGGAAAAGAGCTCTGTGTGTCTGTGCAAGACATTGGTACCATTTCACAGCTTCAGGTGCTCTGAAAAAGATCAGAGGAGCCTGCGATGTGGGCAAAAGATTCCTTTTGCAATGTCTGTGGCAAGTTAATTGCTGTTAATTACAAATCCAGTGCAATCTTGTTAATTTGAAACACAGGACAATAGCCATTTAACAGAGCAGTGCTGCATCCAGCTCCTCAAGCACAAAATTCTCACATTATTGAGCAACATGGTATGGGGATGTTTAAGAAAGAAATAGGATGCACTCCTGCTAAGGGCCAGGAGGACTGGAGAGACAGGTAACAGCTACTTGACTAGTAACAGAAGGTGTTACATTCCACCAGATCTGCAGTGGCAGCTTGCTCTCCCAAAGGCCAGGTCCCTGCTGCCCTGGGCAGTGTAGGCAGAAGAGCTGCTGTACTGTGCCCTGCTCTTGGCACCTGCTGAGGAGCCTGTGGTGCAGCTGAACCTCTGGGCTGTGTTGGAGCAGGAAAAAGGTGACCTGGAGCAGGAAAAGAGTGACAAAGTGACCTGAGCAAGGTCACCCAGCAGGCTGGCAGCAGAGCCACGCGCAAGGCTCTGTCAAATGCATGACCAAGATCTGGACACAGTGCCCCAAGTTTTCTCTAGGGTATGGACAGTTCATTTGTAGCTGGACACCAGTTTCCAGCCTTTCTGAAAAACTGTCTGTCAGGTGACACCCTTTGAAATTCTGGCAGAGCAAGAGAAAGACCTGCAACTCCTCACTTAGAGCTAGAAGGACAAAAAAGGGGAATGGGATAAATCCAAACTGCACCAAAGCAGGGTAGGAGTCATACATTGTCTGTGGTTTTAATACCCTGGACACATGCTCAGGCAAGCTTGACAAGTTCTCTTTCACCTCAACTTGTGAACAAAGACATTTCCTATTGCTGAGAGAACCATCACATTTGTGCAGGATGTTTGACAGCTCTTCATTCTAACACCACAGTAAATGACTGCTTTATATAACACTCATATACTCAAAGGTGGAGTTTGTAGCCAATGAGTTTTACATCATTTTCTCTGATTCAAATATCATCACATATGCAGCTCTGCAGCGTGCCTGCCTTCTCCCTAAGCTTACATTGTCCCTTTCCAGAAGAATGGGAGCAAGAGAAGCTCTGCTGAGCTGCAGATTTCTTTGTGGCTGTCCCTGATGGATGATGGTGACATAAGCTGGCTGTCTTGGGGATTTCACGTAAGCTGAAGCTTGGAAGGCTGAGCTACACAGAAGCGTCAAAGCACCCAGGAGCCCAAAATAGGAAGCAGAAGGAGGCGCGGGGACTGAAGTGGCTCAGAAGCACTAGATCTGGACAGCAGATTAAATATAAATTGCCACGAATGTAGGGTTGGTCTAAACCAGCTCCAGCAAGACAGGAACGAGGTGTCCTGCAGAAAACTGCAGGCACAGAGAGCAGAGTGCTCATAAGTAAAAATACCTCCCCTCTTTTCCCTGCAACCAAAGCAAGAAATCCCAAATCAAAGCCTTGTTCAGTTAAAAGCTATTGGTACTGAAAATATTTTGGAACAATTGGAAAATAAAAGTTTTGAAGCAGTAAGACACAAGGAACAGTGACTAGAAAGGAAAGAAGCCAGAGGAGTAGGAAGGATCCTGAGGCAGTCTGAAAGCACTGGTTGCTACACAATCAGAGAGATCTGGAGTGACACCCAGATACAAACAAGGCTTGCAGAGCTCTTGTAGGAATTCAAGTACAGTTTCAGCCAGCAACTGGGAGTGAAAGCATGCAGCTGCAGAGCCCCTTAGGGATGGATCATCAACCTGTGCAGGCTGACATTCAGAAAAAAACCAGAAATATAAAAAACTAGAGCACCTAGATATGAAAAGTCAAGCAAGTTTGACTTGCTAACATCCTCATGGAGTGTGAAGCTGGGAAAAGAGCATGCAGGTGTGTTTTATGGATGTGTGTGAAAAGGGCAGGGATGAAATCACTGAACTGCTGTTGTCATGTTCAGGAACGACTGTCATTCAGGAAGAAGAATTGTTCATCAACCCTGACGAGCTGTATGTGAACAGCAATGAGAAATGCTGTCATTCCAATGCTTAATCCAAACCAACACATTCACCTTTAATCTACTGCATTTTAAAAAGCATTAGTCAGATTGGCACATGACGCTGGTTACCCCAGAAGGAACGGTAAGTAAAGCTTAGAGGCTCCTAAGCAGTTTATAGGCTGTACGTTAGTTTATAGGCTGTAAGAGTGCCTCCTCTAAGTAAAAAACCCACAAAATCCTTCATCTCCGACACCTTCGGGGGCAGAACTGACAGGAATCCACGCAAGGAGCTGACGCAAGTTGCAGGGTCAGCACCCAGCACAGAGGCACTGCCTGGCAGCAGAGCAGATGCCCCTGCCCCGTCCCACGGCCAGCACAGGCACCGGGGCACTTTAACACCCTGCTTGCTGACTCTGCTTCTGCAGCAGCATGTGACACCTGCCAGACCTCCAGGACTATACATCTATCCCTGCTCTACCTACCACGGTCGCTGTGCACTCTGTGGTTCACTGGCTCTGAGATTAAGGGAATTCACATCTGTGTGAGATCCTGTGTAAGTAGGTAGAAGTGCACAGTCATAAAAGCATGGTGGAGAAAATAATCCTAGGAGGAACTAGGGGAGACTCCCAGCATGGAACCAGCTCCTGCCCTGCGCCTCTGCTGGGGATGACTGGACACAATTCCCTTTGCAGATCGATGCTATTCATACGTAAATCAAAAGCTGGTTCAAAGGCTTCTGTTAAATTCTTGATTCCCCTGACTCTGGCTTTCACTTTTTCGTCTTTATGCCAAGAGCTTAGTCAGAAGTCTTTTAAATCCCTGGAAACATCTCAATTATATTATTAACCAGAATGTGAATATCTGTAAACTGCAGCAGGGAAAGGGTTTGGCTGCCCAAGTCTGAGGGTATGGAGGAAGCTTGTGTGCTATTAAATTTTAGCTAAAGCTGACAGAAAGGAGACTAAAACCAGCTGTGATCCTCTCTGCCAGTTCCTCCAAGGGCACATCAGCCACGGAGGTTGCATTGTGCCCACATAATCACAGGAACCACATGGCTGTGTAGGGAGGTTGGAATTCCCTCTGTTGAGGGAAGGAATTGCACAGGAGGTGGTTTTTGCATCCTTAGAGGCAAATTGGCAAGCCCCAAAAATGCTTTGTTCCGCAGGCAAGGCTTTGTAGGAGTGCCCCACCACCTGATCCGCATGAATAGGCCTTTTCCTCCTTAAGCTTCGCTCCCAGCTGGTGGACCATGAACTGCTGAGCCCTGGCTGAAAGAGCAGGGCTGATGGAGGCAGGAGAGCCAAGGAGTCACCAGCCAGTGAACAGGGAGCAGAGATTTATCTGCCTCTGAAGCAGAGACAAAGGTGAGGATGATCGCAGAGCAAAGGAAGTGCAGAGAGACATGGAGACAGGAGACTGCAATGCCACAGAATACATGGAACCCTTCAGAGAGACACCTGGTGTGGGTGCTCCAGCATATACTGGCAGAGCTTGTGAAAAGGCAGTGGATAACAATAAATTATTATTGATTGAGCATATACTAATTTACAACAAACCTCTAAGAGACATGATTCCAAAATCCCAATTCCAAAAGGCAGATTGATCATCTCTAGGAAATGAGAAGTCAGCTAAGCTGAGGAATTCAAGACCTTCCAAAAGTGGAAGAAAAGCTATTAAGCTGCTATGGTACTTGTAGCTCATGCAAATGAGGTAAAGGGTCTGATGCAGCACAGCAGCCAAAGGCACATGTAACCACCTTAGAAGTAGTTGGAGCATGCAGAAATTCACAATGAAACTGAATAGGGAATAGAGCAAAGGCACCAATACACACCAGGTCAAAAGCATCTGGTTATCACCTCCGGCAATCCTCAGACCAAATGACACCTCACAGGAGGTATTACACAAACAGACAAGTTTAGTCAGCTACACGAGAAAAAGCAGATCAAAGGAACGAGGAGGGAGGGTCTTTCTACAGAGAAAATTGGGTAAATGCTAACCTCAGGATGGCCCTAAGCCAGGTTAACCCTTTGCCTCACTTTTCAATATAAAACCAATAATGTTGGATATGATGCAAGAAGCAAGATGGATAATGTGATAAACACTAATTCACCATTTTTCAGCTGATTTTCAGGGGGAAAAAAACATAGTTTTGCATACCGGAGTGAACTGACATTAGAGGCTGCAGAAATAGCAGGATTTGAGCACGTCTGGGACATTAGGATGTGACTAGGGAAATGCAAAACAATATCTGTTCTTAAGAAGGGAGAAGTGATAAGGAAAGATTGAGGCTGGGTAGTTTAACTGCAGTAAAAAACCAAATCTTGAAACAGATTTTGAAATAGTACAAGATAATGAAGAACACAGTAACAATAAATGTGGACTTTGCAAAGAGGAATTTTGTCAGACTTTGTTCTTTCTCCCTTTGAAAGTCAAATGAAGAGTTGGAGCTCATCCCTTTGGACTTCAGAGAAGCAGCTGACATGCCATCAAAGGGGGATTAACAAACTGAAGATGCTTCTGCTAAAAGGCAAGGAGCAAAAAGGAACTGGCAACAAAGGAGAAAACAGAAACAAGTGTTGAGAGAGGCAGGATGCACCTGAAGAGGAATCACTGTCACAGGTCCACCAGGGTCTGCCATCAAGTCTGATATGTGGTTTGTCTCTCTGGCACAAGAGAAGTTTGCTCTCACTGCCCACATTCAGGAGAGCTGGATTAAATTCAACAGACATGAAAGAGCACAGCAGCAGGAAACCAGCCTGCTCTAGCAAGGACTAAATGGCTGGATAGTTCTGCAAAACCTGACAGGGGAGACCTCATTCCTCTGTAGAACACACCAGAGAGCAGGCACAAGGGGGGAAGCTGTTATTTCAGCCACCAAGAGCAGCAGTGGCCAGGCTGGCTGGAGTGCAGCAGCAGCCCTCCTGTGGACATGATTTTCTGAACTTGAGGGAGTTTTTCAGCATGTCAATGGTTAATCTGTTCTCAAAGAAAAGTTTTTAAAGAAACTTCTGTTTTTAGGACTGTTTTTTGTTGATAGGTTTTAGTTGATTATTTGAATGTGTTTTTTTCTCGTTCCACTAATAGGACCAGAGAGGTGGTTCCTTTGGCCAATCATGTTGACCTGTATCAGAACACCTTATATAAAGGGTTGCAAACTCCAAAATAGAAGCTTTTTTCTACCTCACTGGGATCAAACCTCACTATTGTGATTTGAATCCACTCTTCTATCTCATGTCCACTAACAACACCCTCCCACCACTGGGACGGCAGGGCAAGAAGCCAAACTCATTTCCAGATCAAAAGGGATTCACTTGTGAAGAGCAGCAGCCAGGGCAGGATAATGGGTGCAGTTAGAGACACCCACACCAGCAAAGCCCTCCCTTACCCTGGAAACACCACTGCTCTCTTGCTGCCTGTTTCTCCCCACCTGTGGAGCTTCAGTTCAGACTGTGCCAAAGTGCTTGCAGAGCCACACTACCTGCAGCACTGCCAGGAAGAGCTGAGAGCCAGCAGAGGTGCTCTGGTGCTGCCAGGACAGACCCCCTGTGACAGCAGGTGCTCCAGGAGCAGCAGCTTATGAGTAATTCAGGAGCATTTCTAGCAGCATTAGTCACCACCCTTGTCCTGACATATTCTGGTTGTCTGGCCAAGTTAATGACACAGACATTGCTTCATGGTGGTCAAATCTCTTGGCTCATAAAATAGTAGTTGGAGAGTTGGAGTTTCCTGCTTTTCATAAAAGCCAGGAGCCCTTCACTCTCCAGCTCATTCATGGAAGATAAAAATCTCTTGGCACAAACTCTTGCCTCACTTGGAGGGTAATTACATTGTTCAGGCTCTGCAGAGCATTTAATACATCTCTGCCCTGTTAATCTCCAGCAAAGGCTGTGACTGATGTGGCTGAGCACCAGCCAGGCACTGCCAGTTGAGGTGTAAAGGAGGTTTTTTACCCATGTGCTTTTTCTCTCCCATCTCCACAGCCAGCAACACGCTGTGAGATTGCACAAACCCAGCCTGTCATTCCGCCCCTTGCATCTCCAACCTGTCTCCTCACCACTGGAGACACGTCCCCAGTCCTGCAGCACCAAGCCCATGACTTCTTCAGCAAGGGTGGGAAAAGAAATGGGACCCAAAGGTGCCTTGGCTGGATGCAGAAGGTGAAATGACCATGCACCAGGGAAATACTCCCAGAAACACCATGTGTCTGTAAGCACTAAAAGCGCCTGGATCTCCTGGTTTTCCTTAGGAATTCCACACAGCAGTGGTAAGAGCCAGCCAGCATCAGGTGTGTCCTCCTGTTCTGTGAGCTAATGGCACCATGCCACTAAAGTCAGTACAGTTCAAAGAAATTAAGCAGTACAGTTTTAATTAAAATTGTGAACTAATTAACTAATGAACTAGTGTTCCAAAAGGACATGGTGAAATATCTATTGCTGAGGCTTCGCAGCAAGGCTAATTGCATAACCAGAAAATTAAAAATCCTTCGTTTGGAACAACTGTGGGAACTGTGCAGAGTTCTCTGTGTCTCCTTCAGAGACCAGACTTCCCAACTTGTTTATCCACATAGTCCTTTTCCCTCACAGCTTGCTGCAGATATTCACCAGCCATTTCCCCATCACTCTTTAACTAATGTGGTCATACAGACTGGCCAGGCCTCATCCTAAATCGTTTTGGAGCCATCATCTTGTCCCTGTGAGTCTGCAGAGCTCATTTAAAGCTGCTGCTGCTGCCTGCTAGTGGTGCAGTTCTTTGTGTCAGGCCAACAGCAGAAATGACTTTTACTATCACAATATTTAGAAGTGTAGTCAGTCATGACTGTGCCTTTGCAATTCAGAATGACAGAACTGAGCAGAAAAGTACAGTTCTACAATATTATCTGCAAAAAACAATATTCAGAAAGGGATTTGATCTAAGCAGGGCCATTCTAGGTTTCCTCACATGGTCCTACACCCATCTCAGCAGTGCCACAGTGAGAGCAGGAGCACCTCTCTTGGGGTTTTGCTCCACTGACACTAGTCCTTTCAGAGGCTGAAGACTATAATTCACTGCTAATAATAACAATGAAATTCAGCACCTCTGCTCTATTAGACAGCTAAAAGGACACCAAACACTGCTCAGCCAGTGTGGTTTTTGTCAAGGTAGCAAAGAGCTCTTGCACTGCTCCTACAAGGATGAGTTCTCAGTGTCCGCAACTCAGCAAGCTCTCAGCAAGCCTGGGTAGAAACACTTGCACCGCACCATGCTTAGGGAGGAGAGCTGAGCTTCCCCCAGCCTTCCTTTGTGCTGTCCACACCAGGTTTCTTCAGTTCCTGATGACACAGGACATAAATGGAGAAGCTGCATTCAGTTCATGAAGCTGATAAGAGATTATCCACAGGGTCTGAGAATCAGGACATTTTGCCATTGCAGTGAGGCAGCTCACAAGAGGAAGCTCTGGTCACCTCCTGTATGTGCCTGTAGGACTTGACCCTCAGTTATTCCATGCCTTCAAGCCCTTCAGTTTGAGCAACACCCCTATGCTGTGTCCCCCAAAGCTCTCCACATCTGCCAGAGCTATCCACACCCATGATACCACTCAACTTCAGCTCACCCAGGCAAAAAAAAATGAAGTCAGGCAAAAAAAAGTGAAACCCATGAATGAATACTGTTCACAGTCTATAAACCCAGAAATCTGGGACAACTTCTCTATATCCCAAATCCTGTCTCTTGGTAATGCCCCGGCTCCTGCAGGTTAGCAGTGTCTGTCCTTCACGGTCACAATGAAACTGCCAAGCAGCTGGGGAAACAACAGTTTTGGAAAGGCTGCAGCAGTGATCAGAAGAAGACAACAGGGACACTACAGCCAGCGTTGATAAAGTGGCAGCTGGGAGCCAGGGACATATCAGAGGAGAGACAGCCCTGTCCCACCCACTACTGCAGAGCAGCACCCGCCCTTCAGGAGCATCCTTGGATTCAAAGGCAGAGGGGAGGTCAGGCCTGCCAAAAGGATTCCACAGGGAAAAAATACACCCTATCTGCATTTCTGTGATGTACTTGTTGCTGCCTGTCATGGACCAAGGTTTGGAGGGTCCAACATGCTCCATCTGGACTCCCTGGGGACAGGAGTGGAGGAGGGGAAGATGAGCATTATTGCAGCAACAGCCAGAAACCAAAGCAATCTGGTCCCCTGCTCCCCCAACAGGCCTGAACCTCTCTCACAGAAGGCTAGGGCAGGGGGAAACTGGAAATGACAATTTTGGTTCTAAATCCATGATGAGAGTTCTTTCACTTAGAGTAGCAATTACATAAACACTCCTCAGAAGAGAGTAATTTGCTGTTCTTTTCAGCAGCCAGTAGGGAGATGCACGTGCAGCATTTGGGGCAGAACAAGGGTTTGTCCTGGGTAATCATCCTCCCCTACAAGCACCACAGCATTTCTCTCTTCTGTTGCCCATTAATTTCCTGCATCACTTGCCTTGCACTCAGCAGGAATGACCTTGACAGAGACCTCTGGAAACATCTGGGTAGCAAAATGATACATGTTTGTTCTTTTTGGTGAAAGAACAATCTTGAGAAATGATAAACACTCACTTTAATAGAGAAGTTTAGCTTTATATTCATGTCTCCTCTAATAATTGCGTTCACAGAATTGCATATTTCAAAGCATCTTTGTTCTTATATTTCCCTTCTTGTGCACTTATTTCAACAATGGTTATAACTCACTGCAGTGCCAGCTGAATTAACATCAGAATATTTGTACAGTGTCAAAATAGCAAGCCTCCTGGAGAACCAGAAAAATATTCAAATAGGTGAGTTTTTCAAGTGACCCATTTCTCCGCTGAGAAACTTTTGTGATGTGGAAAGTTATTAAAAACAAGTTTTCATATGTAAATTCAGATTAATAACTTCAAGTTGTACCCCCAGTTCTCTTTTTAATTTTTGTCTGAAGCAGCAATTCCTTGGCATAATCAGTACAACTTGATTCTGGTCTGTCGTCTACACGAGAAGGGAATAGGTAAAGAACCTTTGAGTTGAATTAGCAAAAGCTTCCTGACTTACCTCCCACCAGAAGCACAGAGCAAAACCAAGAACCTCATGAGCACATACAATAATTTTTCTACCAGGCTTTAGAAAACACAGCAGGATCATACTGGTTCAGTGGGACAGATGTTAAAAGTAGCATCTGGAACATACCTTTAGGTACTTGCTAAAAATATCTGAAAGATGAGTCAGTGTACCAAGAAGTAAAAAAAAAACCTTCAAAACAACCACCTTTAAAGCCAAGATGAGCTTTCATCATATCTGAAGATGGATGCTTTTGGAGACCACCAAGCAGGTATACAAAGCTAGCTGGGGACCCAGGTTGGGAGATGGTGCCAATTGACACAGTCTCCAACCAGGTAAGTCTGAGTCAAGACTTTGCTTCACCCCATAGTCAGCAGAACCTAATCTTCTTTCACACTAAAACATCTCCCCCATCCAGCCTTGGCTCTTCAGGGCCAACAGGAGATTTTACACCTGCATTCCTACAGCAGCATCATTTGTATGTTTGCTGCCTGCCTCAGCCCCCTTCCCATCTGACCTCCAGATTAGAAGGGCTTCTTCTAAACAGTCAGAGCGTCTGAACAAGGGTTTCCTTTATTATAAATCCATAAGTATCACATCTCTTTTCAGGAAGAAAAGATGTGGGGACAGATCTTCCAACAAAATTCCCTGGTACAAGACCATCGGCATTCCTGCTGCTGGAATTTTGGTCTCATCATCCCACATCTTAAAACTGTTTTCCAGATGGCATGCATTTGCTGAACTTCTTTATATTGTGGGTAAAACAGGTTTACTCAGCTGTTCTGACTACAGAAAGTAGCTGTAGAACTATCTCTTAGAAATCTCTACATGGCTTCTTCATGGAAAATGAGTTTTTGCAATCCACAGTGAAGGCTTTTCTCTGGCTTACTTAAGCCATAGCCCTGGCTGAAAAATAACATCAGCAAAAATACACATATAAAATATTATCTTATTCTCACTCATATTGAAATTTGTTTGCTGCTGTACCTGTGCATATTCATGCAGAAACCAGCGCATTCCTCCAGGTATGAACACACAGAGAAGCAACTGAGGTGCTGTAAAGGATTTTCATAAAGGCAAGTCTCTATTGTAGTCAGACAGATTTTCCAGGGTTAGGTTTGAATAGAATCTTCTGGACTGCAAGTCAGTTATCTTTATTTTTTGCCTGTCTGTGGCCATACAGCTGTGCTGCCTGCAGAACACTCAGCAATGCCCTGGGCACAGCAGCAATTCTGTGCTGATGGAAGGACAGATCTTGCTGCTCATCAGTGCCTGTGGTCATGCAGCAGGTCAGGACAGCCTCTGGATTATGGGATACTCTCCCCAGGTGCCCAGCAGGACAGGGCTGCCTCCATCAGCTGTGGCAGGAGACTGATGTCTGAGCCTGGCACCATGAATGGGGGTAATAACGAGTATCATCACGCAGGAACTAGAAGTAGGTAGAAAGAGAAGCTTTGTGTGGGTGGTGAGAGAGAAAAGAGGCCGATTAAGGAGACAAGGATCAGAATCTGCAAATCACGCAAAACCAGTTCTGTGTCAAGCAAGGAATAATTAACTTGCTCTTTTTTTACTCCAGACAAGCAGCACTGATGTTGATTTAGAAACTCCCTTTCCAACACCAGTGAAACTGGACACACTTCAGAGTGTTTTGCTTTGACTTTTCAGTGCTATTAATGCATAGTTTTGCCATTCACTGTACATTACTATGGCACTGTAGAGGGATGGTAGGGACTGACTCCACTGCAAATCCAAACCTGCTGGCAAAGACACAAGGCCTTGGAGAGGGTCAGTACCTGGGGACATGGTTCAAGATTCCTAAAGGCAGACACTGGCCTCAACGACATGCAGGGTTGTTTTGTGAGTTTAAGAATGCATGGGAGTTACTCCCAAGAGAATTTTTATTATAAAGATTTAGTGGAGTTCCTGCTACCATATTCATTCCTTGGATTTTTCTTCCACACAAGCCTTTTGAACTATTACTTCTGTGCGACTTTGAGGTGGGATCCAGGAACCAGACACGAGGGAGGGAAATACCAGGAGCAAATACCTGCCATGGCAAAGCATGAGCTAAACCCAGCCTGTTGGCAGGTGAGCTCCCCTTTTATGGATCAATACAGACCTATTATTTCTGCATTACTGCCTAGGGCTCTTTCTTGGTAGGATGAGGCATTGTCTGAAGCTGCAGTTACACCCCACAAGAACATTGGAGTGTTGTCCAAATCATACCTGCCCTTTATGAGCTTGGGCCCCACCAGGCCATGGCCAGGTTGCATCCCTCTGTGTTGTGCAGGCTAGAGCACTGAGAAGGAGAGTTAGTTCTGTCCATCCAGTTGCAAAATAAGGTCTCAATGCTAGGAAGCAGAAGTCCCAGGTCTGCATCTCACAGTGCCCCTTGCCAGCATGAGATCTGAACACAGCTCGGCTGCTGGAGCAGCCCCATCCTGGCTGGGCACGGCGCCTGCTCCCACACCACCACAACACCAAAGCAGCAGCTCTTTGCTCCTTACACCTGCAGCACACGACCCCCAGTTTCTGCAGGGCTGCTTTTCAGGACATGAGGAAAGTAGGTAAGTGTCCTAGGCATAAATAGGTACAAAAAAGGACTAGAGGACTTAGTTATGTAATCTCTGCAGAAGTCAAAATCCAGGAGCTATTCTACCCTGCCCTGCATGCTAGGAGTGGAGGTGGAATGATTCTTTGCATGTTTTCACACACCAGAGAGGACAGAATCATCCTGCATCTAGAAAAGGCAGAGACATTCAGAGCTGTTTTGAGAAAGAAATTGTTCCAATTCAGGGAAGGGAAGGAAAAAAAAGCCAAACCAGAAAAACCCCACAGGCAGCCATTATTCTGTCTGCACAGGACTTATTTAATAACCCGGTGTCTGCAAACCATAAGTTGAAAATTTTCCCTGTCATACAGCATGCCAGACCACAGCAGCATAAAACAGAGAAAACCTGTTATAAGTGACCAGAGACATTGGAAAACTGTGGAAATATTGGCTCAGGCTGCAAGGCCCTTTCCTGTGGAAAGAATGTTTTGCAATTGTCTGTTCCTTGATGACAACTAGCACTCATACATTCTGGGTTTCATCAAAAAGGCTGTTCAAAACTCTGAATTGCAAGTAGAGAAAATTTTCCTGCTCATTATTCTGATTTATTCATCTCTTCCCCCTTCTCTCCTACATCACACATCATATACTGAAGGGAATGAAAAATCAAAAGCACGGGACAAAAATGAATGTGCAGGAACAGGATGCCACATGTCACAAAGGCACTATCACTGGAGTCTCCATTTAATAGATTTTTGACTAGCATGTGTCAGCTGATGCTAGAACAATTTTGTCACTATTACATCAATACGTATTCTTTAAGCAAAGCAGCACTCCATGTAATATTTCTTTTTCTCAAGAGCTTTTATGATATCAAGTGAATGAACATTTATCTCTGACTGACTATCAGAGATGCAAAATCCTAAAAACCTGTAACGTTAAACTTCTATTCAGTGCTCCACTCAGCCCTCCCTCCTTCCCAGGCTGCTCCCTTGAGGGCTCTAACCCAGTACCTCCCCCAGTGAAGCTGCCCCTCTCCTGCCTCCCAGCCCCATGTGTGATCTGCCACCCCCAGTCTCTGCTCTGGTGATGTTTCTCAGCTCCTGAATGGGAAGGAGCCAAGAGCTGCCTTTGAGCTGCCAGCAAGGGTGCTGAGGAGCTCCTGGGCGTACGTGGCACGGGATTGCCTTGCAGTAAACAATTCCCCTGCACCTTGGCTGCAGTCAAAATAACACAGCTTTCCCCCCTGGGCTCTCAGGATACATTGTGGAGGGGATAAACACCAGTGGTTTCCATGTGGAGGTTTCTGGTGGCAGGTTACAGTGGTCAATATGGAAAGATTTCAGGACCAAAGAGAAAAACATGACCAGGGACTTTAAAGGGCAGAACTATTTCCGGAGCATATCCTAGCCACTGTTTCCATGTGCCTTGCTTGTCAGATCAGAGCAGGATTAAAGCAGCAGAGTGGGAAAAAGCAGCAGGGGACCAAAGCTAATGAGAGTGTGATTAACTGAGCTGGGAGGCAATGGCTAACCTGAAAGTAACAGAGCATTTTGAAGGGCTAGAGCTGTAACAAAGCCAAAACCGTATCAGAACACATGGAGGTCTTCACTAGGGCAGGAAAAAGAACAAAACAAAAAAACTGGGCAGCAGGTAACACCTGTGACACCTCATGGTGGTTGCCCAGCAATCTGCCTATACAATATACCCTGGAGAGATTTCTTGTGCTGCCGTCGGGGCAGGTCCTCCTGCTTGCAGGGCAGCATCTACAGCAATATAGGACTCCAGAGAGAAAGAGGAAAAGTAATTTGACAGCAATGTATGTCAGAAAATCTGAATAAAGTTGATGTTTTCACAAGACCATTCCTAAACAGTACAGATTTGCAGAATTCTTCAATTTGTCATTATTTTGAACCCCAGTTCTGTCCTATCCTTCTTGCTGTCAGCCTGACATGCTCCTGTGAGCCAGACTTCTGATGGAGCCACCCCTAGACCTGGGGCAGAGCTCCCAATCAGCAACACAGAGCAGTGCTTCACACCTGGCCAGGAGCAGCATTTGCAACATCTGAAAGCTTTCAAACACTTCAAAGTGTTTGGAAAAAAAGCCTTATACAACTCATCAGGAATTGAAACACAAGTCCACAGAGTGCAGAGAAATCACAAAAATCTAGAGATTTTGATTAAAATGCTTAAAAAAGGAAACTTACTAATGTGGGCTGCCAAAGGGGTGAGCTCCTGCCCCAGTTCCCAGCTGCCAGGACCATCAATAAAACACATCCTAGCCCAGCCCTCTCCCACCAGCTCCTCACTTATGACCTCCCAGCAAACTTCCATCCACAGACCTGCCCTTATCCAGCTAATTCACAGGTCACCAGCAGTCCATGTCCAGCGCAGAGCTGGGCCACCACTGTCCTGCTTCCTGGGACAAGAGGAAACTTCTTCCTTTCTCAGGCAAGGCAGGCTCCTGGCAAAGCGACAGGAGCAGGGAAAATTCAGAGCAGCACGGGTGTGGGGAAACCTCTTACACAGCAGAATCACAGGCAGCTCCAGACCATAGGGACAGTTTGCTGCAGCAGCAGCAGCAGCCAAGGGAAAGCTGAACCCAAATACAGAATAAAACAGACTTGCTGGTAGCACAGGAAAATCCACACAGCCTCTTCCAGCTCATGGGGGAAGGAGCCCTGAGAAGCTGCAAAGCCCAGGGCCAGATGGAGAGGTGGAGGACTGGGGAGTGACAATTAATCAGTAAATAACCCCAGGATTTTTGGCCATGCAAATGAATGAGAGCAAGGAAAAGAGGGAGGCTGTGCCATGCTGATGCTGGGGCAGAACTAAAAATCTTCTAAGTCCCCAGGAGGGAAGCATTTTAAATTACTTTTTCTCTAGAACAACAGTGGCATGTGTAGGAAACAGCACAGGCTGCTGGGAATAAGAGGTTAAGCAAGGAGATGATCACACTGGAGGCCAAAGGAAAACCCTGTAGTTCAGGCCAAACAGCAGCTGCTCTGGACAGCTAGAAGCCAGTACATTGAATCACAAGGCAAACAGCAAAGATTTCCAGCAGAAGCATGAACTTGCATTACGTCCAAGGGCTAGGAAAACATCATTCCAGGCTAAACACAGGTAGAATCAGCTTGAAGGTCAAGATCATGGTGGTTGAGCATCTTCCAACAAAAAAGATTGCATTATCCTTGAAGTTCTCAAGATCTGGGGCTACATGGCTGGGGATTAGTACCTCCCATGGCTGGATTGTTTTGCATCTCCATAACCCCTCTACTTCCCCAGCAGTACTGGAGCAGAGCTGTCACACATGCAGCCCCTGGTACAGGCATTGGAGGAAGGCACAGGGAGGGAGGCACAGGGGCACCACAGGCTTGAGCAGGGTAGGATGAGGCCCTGCTGGCCCAGAGAGGTGCAGAAGAGGCTCGGGGAAGGGGAACAAGCCTGGCACTACAACACAGCTCTGCCCACAGCCTGCAGCTGCACATTCCACAAAAGCACTTACACGGTTTGGGTGCTGCGTTCCCTGAGCTGAGCTCCCTGTGAGACAGGGGCTTCACCTGCTGGGGGAGAGGAGCTCTTTCCCAGAAAGGAGCTGAGCCCATCAGCCTCACAAAGTTTTTGGGATGAACACAGAGCAGGCAGAGAGTCAGAGATGTACAATCCCCAACTCCTGGCTTGGTTTAGGAGACCCTGAGACAGCAGGTAACACAGCACAAAACAGCCAAATCCCTTCCCTAAATATGGAGCAGGGAAGATACTTTCTAGAGTATCAGGGAGCTTATTTCAGAGTTCTTGCAGCATCGGAGGACAAACCAAAATCTGCTGAAGTTGAAAACAAGTGGGGTTTAATTGCCTTCTACCATCACCCAGGACACAACAAGAGGTGATAAATCAAGTAACAAGGTCTAAAATGAATTTGCTCATGCAGGAGATCTGCATTGATACTGTTTAAAGGACAACCTTATGCTGGTTGTGGTAAAGCACTGGTTCTGGGGGTAGAAAGCTTTTGTCACATCTCCATTACAGAAAGATGGGGCAGATCCATCTCCAGCTGTTGCAGAGCCCTCTCTCCCGTGGTACTTACAGCACAGCACGATGCTGCTGCCAGCCCACCATGCTGGCACACAGGCAGCAAACCAGGAGTCCAGATAAAACCCCACTAATCTCATACCCTCACTTATTAAAAGGCAGCTGGGAGCAGAAGTGATTATATATTAATGGGAACATGAGGAGCTGGGAGTGAGAGCAGCTGCCTAGGCTGGTGCTGCCACAAGAAAAAACTGATATCACTTAGCCATAGTTAAAGTTTGGGCTGTACTTTTGGGCACTTTTTTCTAAAGCAAGGTTTCTATCCATCAGAACTGTGGGTGTCTGCAGTAGCTTCCACATAGGAAGAGTGCAGTCCCACTGTTTATGAAGGTGATTACATCATCTGGTTGCTTGAGATAATAAGTGGTCAGATTTGAAGATCCATGAATTTCCCCCTGACCTATTTTCTGTGATCCAAGGAGAGGATGGTTTTGGCTTCCCTTTCAGAACTGCCTAATTCAGAGAACACCTGTAAAGAGACAAGAGAAACCTCTCCATCTGCAAAGGCACTTGTGCAGGCTCCTAGGCTGGAACAAGGGTTGTGCAAAAATGCTGCAGAAAGTCCTGAGCAGCACCTGGTGGGTGCCAGGTACATAGGAAGGGAGAGCTCCATCCTTCCCGTGGTTTCTGTACATGGAAAGCATAAAAAACCCATGCTCAGAGTGAATCATTTATTACTGATGCTGTAAAGCTCTAGACAAAACAGATTAAATCAGCTGGCAGTGGACAACGCAACCAAACATCTACTTGTACCCATGTGGTGTGTGGAGACAGAGCCGAGTGTTCTAACATCTTAATGGTGTGAAACTAGAGCAAAACCACGTGGTGAACAGTTAAAAAGTGTTTTATCTTATGGAGAAATTTAAACATTTCCATGGCGCTTGTTGTGTACAGGAGGAGTCTATAACTCCCTAGAAACACACTAAAGGAAAACACACTTGAATTAAAGAGCCATTTTGGTTTTAATTTTTAGACTGCAGGTTTAATTGAGAGATAAGTGCTGACCTTCTGTGCACTCTGCATCTATCTCACTGTGCCTGTTGGATCTGACACAGAGCCTGATGCTTTATTTCACACTCATACACAGTCATGGCCAAGGCAAACTTCAGGTGCTGCTGTCACTGGGCTGAACCAGGGGTCAGGAGAGGGGAAGGGTCCCTGGTGATACCTCAGCACTGCCCAAAACAGTTTGCATCTCCTCCCTGCCCAGGCAGATACAGGGACTGCCTTCCTCAGGGTTGTTTTGATATGATCAGGCAACAAATTATTTTTGTTCCAGCAAAATAAATCCTTTTCCTTGTAGTTATTGCAAAAGTGGCTGTGATCAAAGGTGACTGGGAGCGCTGCTGGTGGGAGCAGCCATCAGCAGTTTGCATAACCCAGGGGTGGTGTAGACTAGGGAGAAGATGAATAAGGTCCCATAGCACTTCCTGTGGTCTATTGTTCAGGACTTCAAAGAGCCCAGGATTTGTAGCCACTGCTGAGAGCTGTTATCTTCTGGCAGCTGTAATTAGGAACTGAAGGAGACTCTGACACCGTGACTATAAAAAGCCAATAAAGCTACACCTTTTCTGCTTAATTTACTTGATTACTCCTGTTTTCATTATATCCACCCTTCTAGCATGTGGCTTTTAATCCTGCAAGCTGATCTAACCCCATGAATATTCACTGTCAGTGATACACATATTGCTGCTGTCTGAATATCCTGAAGCTGCTATCAGTCATGCATTAATCTGACATGCAGTTCCTTGGGCTTCATCTAAATTGCAAGTACAAAATGAGCAAAATGTAAATAACTGGGAGAAGAAAATGCTAAAGTCAGTAAAAGATGATTTATGTTTTTCCACTTTAGCTTCATATTAATTTTGCAGTGCTGGATTTTGGAGCATTTGTTTAAAGTCCACATATTACTTATGCAATAACTTATAAATTTCCCACATATGCTGAGCAAAGGGATGTGGAAACAATGAGTTGGACTGGCAGAACCTTTCCCCAGTGCCAAGGGGAGGGTGAATGTCCAGGGGAGCTTGCAAACATGACTCCTGCATCTCCTCCCCACATCTACTAACACTTGGTTCAAGGAATTCCTAATTGAGGGGTTGTGTTTGAATTAGTGACCATGAAATATTTTATTCTCTTAATACAATGAATCGTTTTTTGAATCCTTGTAAAAATTTTGTAGCCTCTCTGCCGCACAAAAGACAACTCCAATACAAATTTTGTAAACCAGTTTTTCCTCATTTGTCGTGGTGAACATACTTCTGCCAGTTTCACCTGTTGCCCCCAAACCTCATTTGACAAGAGGCAGAGGATAATCACTCCCCGTTGGCCACAGCACTCAGGCTTTTAGCAGACTTCGCAGATTTTGTAGACTGTAGAACAGCCCAAATCCCGGTCCCATTCGCAGTGCGTGGCTGTGCCGTGGCGCAGCAAATCCCTGCGTGAAGGGGATGCTGGGACATGTCTCCAGCGTGTCCTGACACACACGGCTGCAGGGACTTGCTGATGGCTCCTCAGGAGCAGCTGGCGTGGCTGGCGTGGCGCAGCGCTCCTCGGCGTGCACTCCCCGACCGAGCCAACCCTGGCCCTTCTGTCTCAGCCCCATGTGCCCTGAGCTGCTCCTGGGACGGGCAGCGCGGCTGCAGCGTCCCGTGGCTGCTGGCACAGCGAGGTGCCCGGCGTGCAGCGCAGCCTGAGAACCAGAGGCTGTTCCGGGGACAGGGACATCACCCATCGCTGCTTTACACATCCCTTTGTTCATATTTCTTCCTCTACAATGAGAGGGGCAAGAACACTTTTGTCATCAGCTGGTGGGGAGAAACAATAGCTGTGCTCACGCTGCCACCACCCCGCAGGGCTGAATCACCGTCACAAGGCGGACTCGCCTCCCGCCTGTTGCTCCGCTCCGTCATCGCGGTGACTCATCCTGGAACAGGGACGGGAGCGAAAGGCGGATGGCGGATGCTGCAACCTCCTCCCCCTACACCAAACCGTGAACCAGACGGGAATCTGTTCCTGGGATCGTCTCGGGGCAGGCGAGGAGGGCCCGGGAGGCAGCGGGGGGCTCGGGGGGTGGCGGCAGAGCCGGCGCAGGGCGGAGAGCGCAGCAGCTGCTGCTGCCACGGCCCCGGGCACGCAGATTGCGGCTGCTTCTGCAGCCCCTCGGGGCTTGGCTTCCTCCTTGCTAAATCCACCGGCCCATGCAGGGCATGAGAGCTTGTCTTTCCTTGCTCAGCAAAGGTTCCCCATAAGCAGCGATATTTCTTCAGCCTTCCCTCGGCGAAGAAAGGAAGATTGTTTGGTTTCCTGTACCCGGGGTCAGCAGAGCACCCAGCAGAGCTTGAGGGATGCTCTGCTCCGCAGACCACTTCAAATAGATCTAAACAGGCTGTAGGGGCCCACAAGGAGAAAGGAACCTGTTCTGGTGCGACACAGCTCTCACAGTTCATTCTGGAGGACAGACCTGAAGGGATGCAAGCCCCAGACCTGAAGGGATGCAAGCCCCGTCTGTGCTTGTGGGTGCTCGGGCTGGACCCCAGGCTCAGCCTCGAACGTCGTCCCCGGGCCCATCCAAGCGCGCACAGAGCCGGGGAGGCGGCGTCTCACCTGCCGCGTGATGCGCTGTGAAACGAGTGCTGGAGACTTCAAGAAAGCTCAAACCAGCCTGGGAACGTGTCTCCAGGAGCAGGGTACCACACGCGCCTGCCTGGCAGGGCTCTCGCTGCCGCACTGAGGCTTCTCTCGTTACTCATCGGCAGTGAGAGGCACTGCCAGGCTGGTGGCGAAGAGACGACGATCTACCAAGATTAGACACAAAATGCATTTTACAGGAGGGCTAAAACTAGTCTGAGGGTAATGAATTTTACAGCTTGCTGCCTTTTGGAACATGCTAGAGAGCAATTCCTCCTTCCTCCAGCTTTGCCGTTGCCAAGGGAGCCCAGAGATCGGGTTGCTGCAGGGATTGTGTGCACACCTGGTCACCCCCAGGGTTCAGGTGAGCAAAAGCACCTCTTGCAACAGAGTGAGGAGGGTGCAGCCCTCTTTGCCCTGTGTTGAGGGGCAGCAGCACCTCCTCTCCGTGCTGGCACCAATGGCACTGTGCTGGGAGCCCCTAAAACCACGCCATGGGCACTGGATCTCTCTGGATCACTCTGGCAAACTCTTCATGTTTGTGTCTCTCCTGTATTGCTGCTTGCCTCCCCGGTCCCCACAGCCACTCCTCCCCCAGGTTTCCTCACCTTCATCACCACCACAGCACAGCTCTGCAGTCTATGCCATGCCTTATGGAGGCCAACAGGAGAGCCAGCAAATGGCCTTTCCTGAGCACACAGGTGCTGTAAGCTGCTGTGGGATAATTACGGGTTGAGGCAAGAATTATCTCACTGCTAACAAAAATGATCAGGCAATTAAGCTTTAAGACACATTGGAGATACTAGCAGTGATTGTAATTGTCAGACAAATATTTTCTGGCAATAACACATAAACACAGATTTTTACCAGGCTTTTTAAGCTTGGAAGAAAACAAGGTATTTTTTTTGCCTACAAGCCTCCTCTCTGCAAAGGCAGTCAGGAAATCAATCCCATGTACAAGCATTTGCTGGGAAGGAGAATCTCTCCAGCTTGCACCCCTGTGTAGATTCCTCTGTGTAACATCCTGTCTTTAATCATGCCTTTTATGCCTAGATATCACCTATGTTTTCAGACAAGCCATGTAATATAAGGCACAGGGATTTCAGGTGTTGCTGAGGAGCAGAGGGAGCTCTGCAGGCTACGTTTCCATTACAAACTGACTATGGCTCGTGCCAAGCACTGTGTGTGTCAGACCAGCCAGTGCAGAGCCATGCAGGACCCAGCTGCCAAAGCCAGGACACCCCAGGGGTGCAGGGGCAGACAGAAGCATCCCCAGTGTCCCAGCTGGTCCCCCCAGCAGAGCTCAGGAGCTGGCACAGGGGCTGCAACACAGACAGTGCTGCTGTGAGGGGAAGGCCCAAGGTGCTTCATCCAGGAAAGCTACCTGTGATCACTCCTGTGTAGAACCACAGAGGGTCTAGGAGCTCCCTGAACACCTGTAAGGTGAGTGAATGTGATGAGCTTTTTACTCGACTCTGCACAGCACAGCTGCTGCTGCTGCTGCAGGAAAAAGCTCAGTAGCAAAGACCCTGCAAGACAGAATTCCCACTGCAGGATGGCAGGTATCATTGAAAAAGCCTACAGCATGGTCCAGCTAATGTGTCAAGAGCTGCAGAGCAGTCCTCCACCCTCTCCAAGTATTTTCTGAGGGGGAAAAGGTTCCCCCAGAGCAGGGGGAGCATTACTGCAATGCTCCATAAGGAAATAGCATGTTTGTGAGGCCACTTTCCCCCACTCCCATGGGGATTAATGGCACCCACACAGGCTGGTGAATCACTAAGCCCAGGAGAAGTGGTTATCCTGCAGTAATTGTCTTCCCCTTGCACAGTGATGTCTGCAAATTGTACTGACAGCCTTCATTGTGGGGAGCCTCAGAGTGCCAGAGCTAGAAAATGGTGCTTGTGTTCCTCCTGTGGACTGGCAGTGACAGGCCCTGGGCAGCCTTCAGTTACTCTGGGTAGCCAATTTTATACCAATAAATAATGGGCTTAATTAATGATATTACAGACAGACTGATAAGTGAGCACAAATGACAGGGCAGCTATTATACCAGAGGCTTATGTTGATGTTATGACCTGATGCTGAAGCTGGAGACATGGTGCTGGAGACAGTGGGTTCTCAGGCAGGACATTGGTGGTCCCCATTGTAGATATGCACCCTGAAATACTTCATATTGTTTTGGGATGTGTTTCCAAAGCTGTTCATTGACAGTTCTTCCAACCTATTTCTAGTACAAACAACATCTCTTCTACTCAAAAGACATCTCCCACAATTTACAGCTGCTGCAAGGCTCTGTAAGCCTTTGAGTACTAAGCAGGGATTTATGAGCATTTCTGAAGGTTGGGAACAGTCTTGGATGGTGCAGAAGGTGAAGGCGGCAGGAGTATGAGCAGAGAGCCCAGGAGAGCCCAAGCTGCAGCCCAGGGAGGAGGCTCACAGCAGGGTAAGGGGCAGAGGAAAGACAAGGAGGGTTACAAATCAGAGGATGAGGGATGTCTGGGGTCCTGCACCGTCACTGCCTGCTGCAGATCTGGAAGGTGCTGCAAACACTGTGGGGCCCAGTCACAGTCACAGCTGAGCAAACTCCAGGTGAGAGCCTGTCTGTGTGCAGGCTCCAGGATCCATCACAGCCCTGAGAAACTGGGTACTCAAACCCGTGCCTGTCATGGTTTGGGAGACTGGGGAGCAGAGGACATGTCTGATGGCAGTGCTGAGCTGTGGGTCCCCACCTTGGTGCAGCTCTGTGTCCTCCCCACACAGCACATCAAATAAAAGGCAGCAGTCTGTATATGTCACACTGGTAAGAAATTCCCTTCCTGAATTGCTCCTTGACTGCAGCCCAGTCAGGCTTCCCCTAACCTCCCAGATGTTATATGACCTCTAGAGCAGCACTGTGCACCAAGAATGCTGTTTCTATTCCTATCTGACGGGGAAGGTTCTATCTGTCACTTGTCCATGTCCCCCAGCTGTAACACTCAGTTTAATTAAAACCCACCCCTCCCTGCAAACCAGGCACATCAGGAGCTCCTGCTGGCAGAGAGAAGCAGGTTGGGAAGGTTTCTGTGCTTCCAGGAAAGACAAGAAGCTCTGCTTGCCTTAAGGATGAGAAAGGGAGCAGAGCAGGCACCAAGTCCAAGCCCACAGGAGCAGATCCCCCTTCACTGAGGATCTCTGGGAAGTCCAGCCTCCCCATCACCCATCTCTGGGGTCACTTTTCCCAAAAAAGATGAAAGATCTCCAGAATAAATACTTGGCACTCTTAGTTGCTTCCCTTGAGCCTGCTCAGCACTCATACAAGCCTCTCTCCACAAGTAAAGGGCTGCAGATCTGCTCCTTGGGGCTAGGAGCTGATGCTGCCAGTGACCGCTTCGGCTGGAGAGAAGGGAGCTGCGAGGAGGGAAAAGCCACCAAACCCTCAGTGACTCACACTGAAACCACGCTGTCTGCATTTCCAGCCAGGCCTTAATCAGGCTGCAGAAGGGCTGATCCCAACAGGGTAGGAGGGTGACAGATCTGCCTGTCAGAGGGGTGACAGCCCCTGCTGCGGGACTCACAGCTGGTTCCCATCTGTGAAGACCCCACAGAATGGGAGGAGCATCTCCAAGCAGCCACTCCTGCATTTCCCTCGGGATGCTCAGGGACTGCTGCAGACACTTCAGTAGGTGCTGCCACTCACACTGTCAGCACTCACTCTCCCTCCAAAGTTAGGTCTTTTAAGGAAGGTGATGTTTTAAAAATTCTGCTGTGGGGCTGCAATGTGTACCAATACAGTTACAGCTGAAGACACATCAACCACCTGGTTACCAGCTGGCTAAAATCCAGCTCTGCCTGTCTGCTGTCAGAAATCCTCCAACACAGTTGTGACTGAGCTAATAGCAGCATTGCCAAAGCAAAATCCCTGTCTGCCCTCTGCTCACCACTGCAGCGCCTCAGAAGCTCCCATGTGCTCCCGACTGCTCGAGGGATCAAAGCTGCCAGCTCAGCTCAAAGTGCTGCTGAGAGTGGAGCCCAAAGAATGTTTCAGCCAAGTCCTAAAAAAAATTCATCTGCTTTCATACTGCGGTCTAACAGACATCCACAGGGCACTGGGTAATTCCTGGTGGATTCCCTTTCTCTCTGCTGTATCAAAGCACAATGAATCCTGTCAAAAAGCACATTTAAAAGACCTCAGCAATCCTGGCAGTGCCATCTCCATGGATGGGAGCTGGATGGCTGTGAGAGAGTCAGTGGTGCTTTCCAGGAGTAGGAGCTCAGCCTGGTGGGCATCCCCTGGAGATACCAGGCTGTATCCTGTGCTCCGCCTCCTCCAGAGATCTGGCTATCAGCTGGGCTGGGAATTCTGGCACATTTTTTTCATTCCTGGGATGGAGTTAGCGTGCCTGGATATTTTCCTGAGAGAATTACACAAGAGAGGAAACAGCAGTCAGAAGATGCAGTCCTCCAGGGCCCCGGCATTTCCTTGGAATAGGAAAGAAAAATGCCTGATGTTATTCTCAGACACCAGGACATTTGCCCACTCCTGCCTCCCTGGTGTGACCCCTGTATGTGCCAGACCACACCCCTGAGCCCAGCCTGGGGCCACATATGGCCCCATTTGCTCCCAAGGAGCTGCATTAGGAGCAAACTCTCCATTCCAGGGAGGGACAGAGCAGGAAAGCAAAGCCCCAGTGCTGCTGGGCAGAGCCATGTGAAAGCGGGCACCCAGAGCCAGGTCAGCTCCTGCACACAAACCTCGGGGCCCTGTGAGAAGCTCTGGCACAGGTCTTTGCTGGGAACAGAGCTGGTGACCCTCAGTGCCATGTGGGACATGTGGCATTCAGATGGGATGCATGTCCTAGGAGGGCATCACAGCCCAGTCACTGGCACATGGGCCTCTCTGCCCAGCATAGCTTGAGAGTGGCCACATCTAGAGGAAACCCCCAAAAATTCATGTTGCTCCTGCTTTAAGCTCCACTCTGAGGAACTTCTGATGGATTTTGGCCTGGGTTTCTTCTGTGGGACAAACCAGAGCACAGCTGCAGTGGGTCAGAAAGTCACAAAGGTGTCTGTGTGCGGAATGCAGCCATGAGTGAGAGACCAGGAGTGAGGATTGTGGCACAGGCTCTGGGTGCAGCAGCCAGGGACACAAAGGGCCTTTCAGGGTGGCTGGGGCTCAGCCCTGTGGTGTGGTACCAGCTTGTGCCTGCCCAGCAGCACCGGTGCTTGGCTCAGCTCTGTCTGTGCTTTGTGCCAGCACTGAATTGTCTGTGGCAGATGTGTCGCCCCTTGTTCTCATCTGCCAGGGCTGAGAAGGAACTTTGCAGGGCCTGGGGATGATTGTTCACCTCCACCCAGCACTCAGGACACCCAGCTGGGCCACAGCACCAATGTCAGGTGGCTGGAAGGACTCCAGGGGGTTCAGTTGTGAGCTGGCATCTTGGGGACAGTCTGTCCTCTCAACCACCCACACAGCCCTCCAGCGGCAGCCGCAGCAGGACACACACCCATCCTATGGCAGGATACCTGTAACCTCCTCAAGATGCCACACTGTCCTCCACTGGCACCCCTGCCACATGCCTGTGTGTCCATCTGATCCTGCAGCATCCCCTGCTGCCCCACAGAACACACACCCACACCTCCTGACAGCACCAAGTCTGCACAGGAAACCTGCTTTTAGAAAGAACAGCAGAAAATAAAATCTACCAACCTCTTGAAAGCCTGGGAGCCTCTTCCTGCCCTTTCACACCAACTCACCCTGCCAAGCCACTCACTCATTAGTGCCCACAACACGGCTGGAAGTGCATTGACGTGGCTGAGAATTAGCCCAAGGGATCTCCCAGGAGCTGAGAAATGAGGAAAGAGTTCAGAAGGACTCGAAGGATGAGGAAGAAAGGTTGCATCCCTAGGAATGCTGTCCAGGTAGTATCAATCCAAGCAGGGCTGGGCTGAGCTGGGCTGGGCTGGGGTTTGGCCCTCTCTCTCCTGTGCAAAACCCAGGTTTCCAGGCAGATCAGCGGTGTTCCTTGTGGGAAGTGCTGCTCCAAGCAGGTGAGCTCCTTGCTGAGGGACTCAGTGCTACTGGAAACTCCTGATAACAATACAGAGAGGTAGGACTGTCCCAAAATATAAGCAAAAGGAATGCAAATCCCTTGTCTCTGTGGGGTGGAAGGTGATTCCCTCATCTGCAAACGTTTCTGCCAAGCATAGCTGATCCCCACAGAGCAGGGTTGAAGAAGTCAGGAGCAGGGTGGCATCCAGAGGAGCTTCAGGGAACGTGCTGCCAGCCAGAGGAAAGCAGCTCCCTCTGCTCCTGCTGATCCAGCACCCTCTGCTGTGTGCCAGCACCCGGCCAAAGGCACATCCACTGCAGCCACATCCACAGGCTACAGGGGGGCAGCAGGGACTTCTCCACAGGGAGAAGCAGCAGGAGGGTCAAGAAGCAGAGGCAGGACAAAGAGGGAGGTGCTGACCTGCCAATGGTGCTACCGGGACCCATTGCCAAGGGCTGAGCAGGCTGAGCGCGAGCAGTGTCAGCCTGCCAGGAGCGTCCCCATCAGAGCAGATCACCCCTTGTTCCCAGAGTGCTGCTTGCCCTGAGCAGGATCATGGGCTCTGTGCATTTGAGAGAGGGGTCAGGGAGGCATTGTAGGGATGAACCCAACCCACTGGGGCTGAAGACCAGCACTCTCCATCCCCGCTCCAGGCAGAATGCACAGCTGTAGGCTGGGCTGAAATGGGATCTTGAGCTATGGTCAGGGTGGGGAGCCCCAGGTGGCACTGGCAAGGTCCTGATGACCCATCAGGGAGTAAGATCTCTCTCAGTACAGACTCAGAGGTGATACATCAAGAACAACCCAAAGTCTTGTTTAACCAATCTCTATTTTTTCTTGTCTTTCCTTCAGACCAGTCACACTTTCAGTCTCACGACAACAAATATCCCAGTTTCACTGTGTGGTAGATTGGATCCTGGTAAAGTTTCCTACAATACCTCCAAGATCTCAGATACGGAAAGCACCAAATACCCTGTTTTCATGGGTATGACAGAAAGCTACTGCTTTCTGTGCTAATAATGCCCAGCTCTGGGTGGGCTGGCTCGGATGCTCTGGCAGCATTAAGACTCCTAAGGCTGGAAAAACTGGCTGGAAGTCTCTGTGGCAACATGTTATCTCACAAGATTTATGGTTCATCCTGCTCGAGGCAAAGTCAGAAATACCACCACAGTGATTGCTCCGGATATTACTGCATTTTTAGGCTACTGCTCTGACATTCACAGCAGGGGAAGAAATGAGGATTGGAACATTTACACTTTCACCCCCAGCTCCAGCAAGGAGCTTTCTGGAGTTTTGGTGTGTGGGTATTCGGAGAGGAGGCGAGTGGGCTCTGGTTGCTTCTCAACTTGCAGCTCTGGATGGAAAATAAAGCTCAAGGATGAATGCCTGCACAAGATCAGGAGGGAGGGTTTTAGTATTCTATGTCCTGCTTGGACATAAAAGACTAAACTCATGGGACTAGATTGTTGGGAAAGACAAGCCCTCTCTTGGTCATTTGCTAATGAGGTAAGCAATGAGAGGAGCAAACAGGGGCTAGCACATTGAATCTTGTCAGACTAGCAAAGGGAGGATGGCCAAAGTCCCTGGCGAGGCTTGCAGCTGTCTGGGGTGGCTGCAGAGAGGCTGCAATTCCCAGGGCATAGCTCCTTAGCACCACAGATCCCAGCTGGTCTGTGGGTGGGCTGACCCACTTGCTGCATGGCTGAGAAACCAGAGCACCCCCACTATGGGAGAGCTCTGCTTCCCCTGGACTCGTGTGGGTGGTGACACAGGTCTCCCAAGCTTTTCTGCTGAAGGTGTCCCACATCACACAAATAATTGCACAACCTCGTGCTAGGGAAGGGAGGGAGAGTATGACTGGAGGAGGCTGTAGCCAGGTCTACTCCCTCTTCCAGTTCATTATGGTGGCAGAGCCCCAGAAAGTCAGAAATATTCATCAGTGATCAGGGAAAGATGCTGACAAAAAGGCATCTTCAAATAACCACAAACAAAAACACTGTGTTAGCAAAAATTATTTTAAGATAACAACCTACACCTTAGCCAGACTCATCACCCCTACACTCCCCACAGACCGCAGGGAGCTGCCTGCTGCCTATGGAAGCACAGCAGCCTGATTTGTGGTTTTCGGGCAGCCTTGAGTTCCTGAGACCCTTTGGAAGGTAGAAAATGGTAGGCAACCACCTCCACTGTCCCTCACTGGTTGCAGGAGAGCTGCAGGATGGCACCTGTGCCATTGCATGTCCCTCTCTGCATGGTGTGTGTCCCCAGAAACACAGGCCAAGCTGGCATCCCTGTGTTTGCCATCAGCACCCTCACTGCTGGCAGGGGCAGTGCTGAGCCTGCTCCAGGCAGCCCATCCCTGCAGCTGACAGGGAGGAGATTTGCTGCCCCATCTGACTGCCAGCATTGGGCCATCCTCACAGCACTGCTTTCCCCACCACCCAGAGAGGGTTGTGATGCTCAGGTGATGGCTGGTGATAAGCAAAGGGTGGCCACCCATGTGACAGGTGCACAGGCTGCTCCGGGCCTTGGCATCTCCTGTTTCCTGCACTCCTGCTCAGTGAGGAAGAACTTGCTCCCTGCTTTGGTGGTACCAGCACTTCCTTTTGTACAGGGAAGTGCCAATTTAAGTCCACAGCTCTCCAATGACTGTTGGAAAATAGAGGAGAGAAACCAGAGCAGTGATCCTGAGCTGGTCCTTCCCAGGGAATGTCATCAGCTGTGTGTTATGCTTACGATTTGCTTCTTTTCAGAGCCACAGCCCTCGAAGTGCCAGCAGCTGCACACACACCTTGACACAAGGCCCCCTTGGCTTCAGTCCAACCTCAGAACAGACAGGGATTTGACTGTGTAGCTCAGCAACTGAGCCACTTTTATGTTTAGTTGAGGACCTATATAATTATTATATTTAACTCAATTGCAGAAGACATCCTGTGCTCTGCTGTTTAACAGTGCATGAACATGAGTGGTCCTTTTCTCTTTTTTGTTTCCAAACTGCTACTCCGGGGTAAATCTTAGTGATACCCACAGGGCTGAGACCCAGGAGGGAGCCTGGGCCAGACCTCTGCCAGGATGTGGGAGCTGAGGCATGAGCCTAGGAACAGGTCTGCTGAAGGTGTGTGAATTGCTGGCTGTGAAATGATCTCTTGTTTAACTGGGACACCCCTGCACTTTGTCCTGATAAGGTAGCAGTAAGGAGTCACTAAATGCTGGCACTCTCTACCCTCATCATCAGGAGCAAAAAGTGGGTAGGACTTCATGATTTCCACACTAAGGCACAGAACAAGATGTAACAACTGTAGTTAAAATTACTCCATCTCTGCTACTTCCCACCACCCAAGGAGAAGTTCTTTTTAACTCCAGGTTACCTAAGGATACTGCACAGTGAGATGGCATCATCGCCAAGGGTCTTCACCTGGCAAGAAATTTGGGAAGAGAGAGCCCTTCCTCCAGCCAGCTGGGACCAGACTGGAGCTCAGGTGTGTGCACCCCTACAAACTGACTCCTCCAGGCTCCCCAACTTCTCCTGAGGGAGCAGAAACTGCCACTGAGGCAGCCTTGAGAGTACAGGGGACCAGGTGCCTGGCCAAGTCCTCTTTTGCTCTTTTCAGTTTTCAAATAAACTTGGGCTGAAGCTATTCCATGAGCTGCAGTGGCACTGTGCTGGCAGACCTTGAGTGCTCTGAGTCAAAAGGACAGTCATGCAAACCCAGAGGGGATTAGCTTTTAATGCGCTTCTCAGGGCAAACCCTGAAATCAGGAGATTGCCAAGATCCCAGCAGAAAAACTAGCCAGCTTGCTGCCTTCCTGACCACAAATCCACTGCCAAACTCTCCCAGAGTCAGGAAACTCACACAGAAATGTTGGAACAGCTGTGGATGCACAGCCATTGCCTCTCCATCATATGAAACCACACAGCTCCCTGTGACTTGCACTGCAGGGCAGCAGGACTGTCACATCTCCTCTGGCCCTGGCACAGTGGCACAGCTCCATAACTCCCTGAGGCCACCTCATGGGACAGCTCAGGAGCCTCCAGAAGAAATGCCTTGTAGATGTCAGTGCAGTTATCCCTGCTCAGCTTTATCCTTCCAGATGGGAATGAACATGGTGCTGTTGAACACCTGCTGTGTTTGCTCCCCGGGTCTCTGAGCTAAACTGAGATAACCTGGCTGTGCACTTAGTTTCCTCCATATCTAACTCCACTGATGTTCGTATTAAAACCCAGCAGTAAAACTGGGCGCTAGCTTCCCAGGTGGAATTACGTGACTTTTTATGCTACTTAGCATCTTAAGAGCTAAATTTTAAACTACAAGAACTTCTCTTGTAAAGGCTTTTCTCTCTGTGCTGTGTCATCTGCAACAGACAGTGTTATTCAGGAATTTTGCTCTGCTTTGCAGTTCAGTCTTTGTGCCTGCTGGGTAGTTCATACTCATGTTTTGTCCTAGAGAAGAGTCCTTGTATTGGAAAACAAGGCAATATGCCCTGCATTCAAGATGTAGCTACCACTGCTGGGATTCTAGAGAAAATCAGAAAGGTTTGGAAACCAGTCAGTTTCTCCCTGGAATTTCTTTGGGATCTGTCAGTGACCTTTTGTGTGCTACCCTGCTGAATTACTGCCACAACCCTCCCCTCTTCAGAGCTCAGTTTCCTTTCCTGATCCCTTAGGAATAATCCGTAACAATCCTTTGTAGTCTGCAGGAGTCCACTACAAATGCAGGTTTGAGAACTGTGAATACACAGAATCCAGGGGTTAGGTGTCTCTGTTATGAGATGCAGGACAGAGCTGGTACTCCTATAAAGTCTTGCAATATCCAGTACATACATGAAAGGCTCAAGACTGCAAATGAGCCTCTGAATGATGTGTGTGTGTGTAACAGGCACACATGAACCTCACCACTACAGAACATGAACCTTCACCTTATATATTTCAAAAATAAAGAGAAGGAGCCTCTGAATTTTGTTACCATTCATGTATACATTTATTAAGCCAAAGGAGTTTGATCATGTCACAGGATGTTACTAGAGCACATGAGATCTTTTCAACTTCACTAACAATGGTCATTAATTACTTTTTATTTTTGCCTTTCAAGCTTAAAAAAAATCTACTCTTCCTGAATTCCCCATGGAAGGCTCTTTTTTTTTTTCTTTTCTTTTCTTAAAGTACAAAACAAATGTTTCTCAGATATGTAAACAAACATCATGGAAATGAGACTGCTCCTACAGTTAATTTTATTGTTATGGATGTTCTGCTAGATCTATGTCATGGTGCATGTATTTCAGCTCAGTGACTCCTTCAGTGGAAGTTATTATTGTTATCATCACCTGTGCTGCAGTACTGGAGGCCTGGTCATGGTTAAGGCCCTTCTGTGCAAGGTGCTGTACAAATACTTGGCTGTAACTGAGGTCCCTGGCAAGAAGGGCATTCACTGATTTGATTAGAACCCTCTCTGCTCCATCTGCTCTGCAGTGTTCCTCACAAACTACAGGAGCTCAAGCAAAACTCCTCTCCAAGCTAACTCTGGAGTTCACGTTCAGATACTGGTGAAGAGAAGGCAAATGTCACTGCAGGCCAATCCTGACACCTGCAGTCCTGTGCGTAAAGCTGCTCACAGTCATGGGAATGCTCATATGAGTAAGGAACTCCCACAGGGAAAGTCTGCAAGGTTGAGTCCCTGGGTCATTGAACTCCTTTGCAAGAAAGCATGCGAGAAAAGCAGACTGGTTCCTTTTCTCTAATGTTTCATCAGAATAATTCCAAGGAAGAAAGGGATGGGGTCAGTTGCTCAGTTTCGGCACCTTGAGCATTTTGAGTTCTGATCCCCAGTTTAAAGAAGTCTCTGTTCTGCCTTTGGCTACTGTGACCAGGCCTGGAAAAGTCAGTTGGACATTCTTTGTCATGAGGAAGCAGTGGTTTGCTATTAAAGCATGGAGAGATTCTGTTTTATGGGGTGAAGGCTGCATCCTAGGCAGGAATTGTGAAGATTGTGTTTGGCCATCAGCAGAAATTATTCTGAAAACACTTCAGAGCAACTGCAGTTTAAATAATGATTATAGCTTCATATTTGAGGTGAAAAAAGAAAAGATTACATGAAATAAATAGCAAAAAATCATTGTCCCTGCACAAACATTACATATTCCTGCCTATGAAACACCCCTTGCAAATTACTGCCTTTTAGGTTATGTCAGACTTTTAAATGAACCCTTTAGAGCTAAAATACAGTACTCTGAAATGAGGTTAGAAAAATTTAAAAAGGACTAATGGGAAGTGTGTACAAAGCTCTCCTTAAAACAGATTTCCCACCTGGATAGCTTATGAGTGTGAGGCCTCAGTAGACGTAGAGCCGGTCTGCGATGGCAGCGGGCATGTGGGTCATGATCTGCATGCGCAGCCACCAGTAGTAATCCATGGGGTGGTAGCGGGTGTAGGGGGCCGTGGAGGTGAGCGCGTGGGCCACGCTCTCGATGACGGGCGAGGTGTCCCTGGAGCCGCTGTTGCAGTACGACTCCATCTTGCTGACCTGCTCGTCAAAGTACTTCCGGCCGTAGTCCTTGCGCACGATCTCGGGGAGCTCGTCCCACATTTTGTCGGCGATGGCTTTGATGCGCTCGGGGCTGTACAGGTTGGTGCCGGCGATGAAGTTGCCGGGCTCCACGATGCTGACCATGACGCCCTGGGGCTGCATCTCGTAGCGCAGGCAGTCGGAGAAGGCTTCCACGCCGAACTTGGTGATGCAGTAGGGTGACCGGGCAGGGCTGCCCATCCGCCCCATCATGCTGCTGATGTTCACCACACGACCTAGGCCGGGCAGAGCACAGCTGAGCCGTGGCACCTGACTTGGAGTAGGTAACTGGCACACACCACTCAACACATTCCTGAACATCCACCCACCTGCCCAGTGCCAGCTGCCTGGCAGACCTGCTCATGGCTCTGCCTGAGTACTGCTGTCCTAGGCAATGGCCTTCAGGTAGGAGAAAAAGCCCACTGCTTGTGCTCCTTGGCTCATTCTACCTAAGGGAACAGGCACATGCTGACACACAAAACTCAGTGCCCTAGGGAGCGCAGGAGAGGCTGGACAGAGCCTGCATGGGGGGAAATAGGATTGTTCAGCAACAATTTGGACTGAGCCCAGACAAGTGAAATCAGGAGCAAGGAAAGTCTCTGGCACCAAAGCTGAGCTTGTTTATTTGCAAATCAAAGGCCAGTGGAGGATCAGAGTGTCTGCTTCTCAAAAGGGAATGGATTGTTCCTGTACCACCAATGGGCAGAGCAGCTTAAGTCCACTGTACTCTTCCATATGACAACTGGGTTATGGCCCCAGGCACAGAGGCCTTTCTCCCTGCCAGAAGACATCCATTTGGGCTGGGAAAAATGCTGGTAAGAGGCTGTGAATACAGTAGCCTAGGCAGAGGTTGGAGATCTCTGCCTTTTCTACCAGGGCTCATTGCTAAGTTGTGTGAGAAAGAAACCATCACCTCAGAATTGGATAACCTTCCATGGTGGAAGAAGGACCGCAGCACAGGGCAACATTGTTAATGCCTGTGGATGCCTCAAGAGTGAAAAATACTCTTAACTTAGTCAGCCAGTAGGGTCTAGCACAGGAAAACTTTTGCTCCTTTATGCTGAAACCCATGCAAGCTCCAGCTCTGCATGCCTTTGCTGTACAACCCTCTCTTTTTCTACATCACAGGCTCCCAGAGTAATAGTGCAAAATGGTAACTTCCCTGCAAGAAGCTTTTTATACTGCTGCTGCTCACTCTGCCACAGCTGGCTTTTATATAGCAGAGAGGAATACTCCTGGCACTTTAATTTATTGTGAGCAGCAGTTTCTGAACAGGTAAAAGAAAGTACAATGGATTAGATTTTGTGTGGGATGTTGCAGGGGAAGTCAGCATGTATAGGAAAGAGAAATCACTGGTTTTCAGGCCTGCTGCCCTGCTGTGTAACTCAGAGAGGTGAGGCAATCTGTGTGTCTGTTTGGGACCACATTCTGTCTCCGAAGGCAGGAAGGTGGCTGATGGTACAAAGAGAAGTACCATAGACCTTCTGGACTCTAACACAGCAAGATGTGGCAGGATGAGGGACCTGCTACAGGGAGAGCCAGTCAGGAGATCTGCCACTCACCCTTTGACCTCCGGATGAGCGGGAGGAAAGCCTTAGTTGTTCGCACGGTCCCCCACAGGTTCACTTCAGCTACCTCCATGTAGGTGTCCATGCTGGTGAATTCAACTTCCCCAAATGTGGAGATCCCAGCATTGTTAACCAGCCCCCAGAGCCCTACAAGACAAAATCAAGCACCATTAGTTGTGCTAATAGGTTATTAACCACACAACGGAGCTTTTTCATTATGACTTGCGATGGTAAAGACCAGAAGAAAGTGCAGGGTGCACTTCAGTCCCCTGGGCAAATACAACCACCTTGGAGATCTGCCTGTAGCACCCAACACTGCAGCCACAAAGTACTGTGATTGAGGCTTCCCAGGAAGTTCTGAGCCATTAGAGAACTTCAGCCTTGTCTGATCTGCTCTCCTTGCCACCCTTTTTTTATCCATCATGATTTTTTAAAAGCAGCAAAATATATAATGCAATAAATAGGAATAATCTGGTAAGAAACAAAAGGGTAATTCTTTCAAAGTAAATCCCTTCTGTCACCATAAGAACTAGAGTGTCTGCAGTACAGGATGTAGGCATGGGTAAGCATGCCGTGGCCTCTCCTTTTTATTCTGCTACAACCAAAATGGCAACAACTGAAGCTTACTACTCATTTGGCAATAAAAATAAAGATTAAAAAGGATTTTTGAATAGAATAAAATGAACTCACTTCATATAATATTCTAATTGTACAGGAAACATGCTGAGAAAAGTCTGAGAAAGGCTTCTGTCTGTCATTTAGAAAAACTCACTCTTATCTGTTGACTGTGTACAGATCTGTGTTATCAGAAGAAGCCTAGAAACGGCAACTTCATCCTGGCCTGTGCTTGAGAATACAGAGCTAGAAAACTTAATTTATATAGAAGATGTATACATAAAAATGAAATATGAAGAAAATAAGAAATTGGTTTGCAAAATCCAGACCAAAACATTACTGGTTGCTCTGCTTTAAAACAACCTTGTGTTGAATGTGGATATCCTTTAGGAGAAAACGACATCAAAGGGTGGAAAGGTTTCAGGAATGTATGAGCAAAGGCAACTTTTACAGTACTTTCACAGAATTTGCTGTCATCACCTCAGCAGAATGAAGTAGACAGGCTAAAAGCTACCCCCTGAACTCTAAACGGTAATATATACCAATAGCATTAATGATAACCAGCTGGCTTCACGGGAAATTCTTTGGAAAACTTCTTCTATTCCTTTGCCTTTTGAAAGAGTTGGGGAGACATTTCCATTGTTAATTCCCAATCTTTGGGCACTGGGCAGGTTTTACAACAGAAAGGGAGTCACAATAAACTTCAGTTCACAGGAACAAAGCACTAATCCCAGAACCTTGAACAACACTTTGGTTTTTGCCAATGTCCCTACAGGAGGCAGTGGAGAACAAAGCAGTTTCCTTTTTAGACGCTTTGTGAAATGGGAAGCTCCTTTCTGATATGGTACAATATTCAAACAGGCCACTTGCTCTGCCCTGCTGCTCCTCAAAGATTTGTATTCTTCAATCATAGATTCAGCTTTTGAAATATGCCCTGACAAGCTCTCAGAGCCTGTGGGAACCCAGGACATCCCTCTGACAGTCCTGGGTGACCTGAGCCCAGGCCAGGGGGGTTATCATTAAAGCCCTGGCAGGGGGCCAGAGACCCTGGCATGCAGTCAGAAATTCTTGTGGCTTTGAGCTTGATCCATGGAACAAATTACCACCACAGTATGAAGAAGTAAAAGTCACAAAAGTGTAGAGCTGGGATTCTTATTACAGTGAGCTGGGAGGCAAGATGGAGGAAACTGGGCATTGTCCTGTCCTCCTTCCTTCTTCTTCCTAGCCTCCATCTTTTGGGTGATGGTGGCACTTTGGCATTGGAGTAAGCTAAAGGGACAAAGTCTAACATAGGTGACAGCTATTGGAAAGTAACCATAAATAAAGTATACATAGTTTATAGTATAAAAGAGAGCACCAGCTCCGTAGGAGGGGAGAGTGCCTTGGTCTGGTCTGCTGAACAGACCTTCACTGGCCAGGCTGAAAATGTTTTCTGATAACCAACAATGAACAACCTTGAGACTGAGAGCTGAAGACTTCAGACTCGTTCTTGGACAGCTGGGTTGGAGAGCAGAGACTTTTTACACATCTCGGGGTCATCTTGATCACAGGAAACCCCGAGAAGAGCCCAGCCAAGGAAGCTCCTGCCCCTCTGTTGCCTCAGAGCCCACTGCATACACCCACCTTTCTCTGGGTCCTCGAGGCTGTTCTGCACATGCTCCACTGCCCGGTCCATTTCCTTGCTGTCACAGACATTGAGCTGGACAGTTCTCATTCGATCACTCTTCATGGCATCAAGATCCTTGGAGCCACCCTCTCCCTTGTCCTAGAGGGGAAGAAAGTGCTGGTTTCAATCTGGCTAAAGAACCTTTGCAGAGTATCAAACACATACCAACTATCAAATCAAGCAAAAGAGTGCACAGAGCAGTCACAGAATATTCAGGACAGTCCTGCAGCCCTAGGAAAAAGGGGAGCAGACAGGACTGGTCCTGCAGAACACCATTCCTCAAGCATCTCCATCTGACCATGAGCCCTGTAACAAGTCAGCTGGTACAAACTGCTTCAACCACTAAGAAAGCAGCCAAAGGTGGATCTGCTAGCAAGCAGCCCCTGCCCAGTAGGAGCTCCTGAGGCCAAGCTATGTCCCACTGCTGCAGTAGCGGGAATGTGGTGCCGGCCTCACTTGGCTTGACACAGGCCACAGCAACTCGCTTGGGGGTTATGGTGTAACATGGCCAGCGAGGGGCTGCACATCTACATTGCATGTGCTTGTTGGTCACACTGCCAGCTTTGGGAGCAACAGGCAGAGAAAAGGGACTGCTGCCCACTGCTCTCTCTCTTCAGCTGATCTATACACAGGTTTCCAAGCAGTGGAAGCCATAACTACTGCTTCCAAAGGACTGCTATGGAGTCCGATCATGGAGAGCCTGGCCAGTCTGTTTGCAATTCACCCTGGCATCTTCTCCAGCATCTTGCTCTCTTCTCTACCTCCCCCTATCAACTTTTACTCATTCATTTCCGATCTCTACTCCTTTCTTCTCAGCTCAGAACAACGGTTTCCCCCAGAACACATTCCCTCATAGCCAGGCAACTGCAGCCAATCCCTGAGATACTTTCACATGGGCCAGACATGGCTGGCAACAGGGCTGCCATGCCTAGAATTCATCCCTTTGCAGTTAGCCTCCATCTCCATGGTGCTTACAGGACACAGACACAGGATTTCATACCTGAATCATTCCCAGTTACAAGGTACTGGACTGTGCCAGCCAATCCAGAGTACTTTTGTAGAGGATGGTGAGATCTACCTCTGAAAATTATCTGATTTTGAGAACATTCCTGTCTTTTACTACAAGAAGTTCCCTCAGTATCATCCCTCATGAGAAGTCTGTTACTCCCAATTAACAGGCTAGACATGGAACATTTTCATAGGATCATCTGACAGCTGCTCAGCTCTTCCTCCCCTGTTCCTCAGCCTTCCAGGTAGCCTCACCCACTGTGTCTGCATCAGCAGGCAAGCAGAGTGCCCTTCACTCTTGACAAATAAGGGGTTTTGGCTAGATAGCTGTTTTCCTCTGAGCTGCAACAGGCCAATGCTTCATAGCATGCCTGTTTCCTGACTGCTGAATGACATTAGATTGCTCTGAACACCTCAAGCCACAGGCACTCCCTGTCAGATGCCAGCAGGCAGTTGTCAATGAGATGGAGCTTGTCTGCAGTCTGAGCTCAGGCTGCCCATCTGTCCCACAAGAGTTCCCTTCAGAGACCACACTTTGGGATACCACAGGAGGGAAGCCACACAACTCTCTTTCTGTGTCACCTGCCTTCCAAAAATCCTTTTCCTGGCTCCGCTCATTCCTGCACTTATATACTGCCCTCAGAGACACTTTACTAACATAACTACCTGACATATCCTATCTTCTCCATGCTTCCATGTTCCATCACAGACTGTTAACACCAGTTAGTGTATGTCCTCAAGAGAGGGCATCTACTGCTCTCTCTTCCTAGGGAAGCACACTGCTTACAGAAAGGAGTGGTTAGAAGTCTCATGCACAGTTTGATGGTGGTGTTAGTGTGGCTGAAAAGAGTTTGTTGCTAAGTTTGTTGCTCACTCAAAAGCACTGTGGTGCCAAAGCAGTCTATAGGGCAAAGCATTGGAAAGCATACAAGTGGTAAATGTGGGAATGCCATCAGGGAATCAGCAAATGCAAACATGCAAGTCTCTTGAAAACAGCAGATATAACTAAAGGAAAGAAGGAAAATGAGGCTCAGATCCTTCTTTCCCTGATCCCAGTTCTATGAGGTGGTACAAAATCTCTGCACCACATCAGCCTTAAAGGCCTCATAGCTCTGCTGGGACCTACACAGCATCTTTCTCCTCAACCCTGACAAGGTTGGCTCTGCAAGCCAGCTCCCTCCTGCCCTCCCACCCACATGCAGCTGGATGTTCCGACTGGGCCTTCTGGGGCTGGGATCCTGGCCAGAAATCGGTATCCGGATGTTAACCCACACCCACAAGGCCATTCCCTTGGCTTTCAGCAAGGGCAGATAGGAGATGTTTAAGTCAGGCACCCGGTGACTGTGTCTCCTGGCAGGGGATACAGCCTCCCCCACAGTCCCCAGGCCCATACACAGCCATGAAAGGATCTTCTCAAGCTACAGCAGGAGACCAGTACATCTCTGCTGCCAGCCCCAGGGCACACTGTCCCTGTGGCAAGAGGGCCCAGCTCTTGCACACTGAAAAAGCACATTTCTGCCTTGCCTTCTTCTTTCCATGGTCACTCTCTGGGGCTCCTGGGCTTCAGCTTGCATCTCTATTAATGTGTCCTTGGTCTCTAACACCCTGTGGCTCTGAGCACTCCTGTGGAGCCCTACAGTGGCCAGCCTGTGTGCCAGCTTGCTCAGAGAACTTCTGCCTTCTCATTCCCCTGCAAGCTGCAACACGCCTGAGCATACACAGCAAAGCAAACAGGGGCTCCACCACACTCCTGACAGCAGAGACAAACATCACATATGTCCAATGGTAATAGACACTGATGGAAAAATACCTTCTTCATCTTGTGTCAGCTGGCTTCTCCATATATTAACCAAAGAGCTAAAAATAAAACAGCTGCAGTGTGAGCGTTCATTGGATCCAGTCTACCACTGTCTTTTGGCAATGCATCATCAACACAACTCTCACATGAGTATATTTGCCACTGAAAAGGTTAGGAAGTAATTGTGTGTGAAACAGCACACTATTAGCACAGATCCATCCTTGGGCTACCCTCAGTCAATGACTCTATACTCCTCTCTCATGTTTCCTTTAGCAAAATTACAGTCAGGTAGGTGCTCAGGATCCGACCACTTTAGAAAATCTTTCCTAAAAAAGAGTCAGCACTGCACATGCTTTTACTTTGTAGTAAGGACATGGGATTCCTAAGAATTATGTGTGTCTTGAGGACACAGTGGCTCCCCAAACAGCAGTCTGCTTCTGATGTGCAGGTGTACTGTGAAAAACAAACCCAAGGAAGTGACGCTGAAGTTTCAGAGTAATTTCTTCTACATCAGGGCTAGGTCTAATATATCCAAGCCAAAGATTATGTTCCTTATTTCTACTACCACTTTTATCTAGCATCTAAAAATACCAAGCTTTTTCTACTCCTAAAATCAGCATCAGCAATAATTATCCTCTGATCAGAATTCTGCTTATGGTTTTGCTAAAGAAGCCTGCAGCACAGCAAAAAATCAGCTCAGTCTCCTAGAGTTGTTTTTGTTCTACAGAAAATATAATGGCCTGAAGACATATAAGAGGCCACTCAGATAACTGAGGAGCTTTGGCATTTTCCAGTGTTTTCTGACGACAACTGCTGTTACCATTCTTGGCATGGCCACACAGATTTTGGAACATGGTGTGTGAGTTCAGCTAAACAAGCAATATTTAATTGCAGGGCGATACTGCAAAGCTTTCTTATGATTTCTCTGTGAGGAAGTAAACATTGATCAAAGTCTAAAAGACTCCTAGCATGCTGCTACATGTCAGCTTATGTTGAAATTGTCAGAGGCCAAGATTTTCCACTAACATATAGAACAAGTACTGAAGACAACAAAAGCAGAAGGGAGGTTTCAGTAACTGTTATATATGTCCACTGAAAACTGTGCCTTTTTAGCAGCTCAGAGAGAAGAAATGAAACCCGTAAGTAACTTCACAATTCTGAAGTTTTTGACTTCTGTCAACATAGAGGCAGGCTATTACTCTAAACAGGGCTTTTTAAGTTTGCAGTGTTCTTATGTTTTCTAATGTTGATCTTCAGTTACAAAAACTAAGTAGAAACGTCTATCAAAAAAGTGCTCATCTACGGTCTGTCATGAGCCCTTTTGAAAGGCAGCAGCTTGTACCAAGTGTCCTGTTCTGCTCTGACGCCTGTAGAGGGAGCCCAGGCTAACAAATCTTGGACTGAACACTGAGACACACAACGCAGAGCTATGGAGACAGACACCTCTTGAAAAAATGAAACAGAAACAAACTACTAATTTAAGCAAAACTTAGTAATAATGCAAAAAAAGAATAGTAGAGAGTCGGATAACATTAAAGAATACCCGGCAAATTCTCTTTAAATAGTTATCACTATTGAAGATACGTTTATAGCGATGAGTGAGCTAAAAGATAGGTCAAACAAACTGACCCACCCCAGGATATCCTGAGCAGCAGGTTTGTTTCTGTTAGGAAAGGGCTGGGCAGCTAAAAAAGTGCAGTGCTTCATCAGGAGAGAGAGACTAAAACTATCTCCTGTTCTCCATGACAATCAATGCTTTGCCACACCAAGTTCTCCTTCAGAGCACATCAAGGCTGTGACACTAAGCAGTTTGTGGCCTGATTCTTCTCTCATTTGCACTAGTAGGACTCCATCACTTACCCAACCATTTCAGGAGACCTTCCAATACACATCATGGCATGGCTGTAGAAAAGTATGCTCAAAATACATGCCATAAAATAGCTGGTGGCTTGGCGTTATGTTAAAATTAATCAAAATAAGCCTTGCATAAATATATACAGTCTGAGAGCAGGGCCAAAGGTCCACACTACAGCCTAACACCAAACTCTGCTTATGGTTAAACCTATAAAATTAGATTTGGGATTCCAGTTCATCAGAAATGGAACAGACCACAGTGTTGTGATATAAATAAGAACCTCCCTAGATACTATTCAGTCCTGGTTCTGCTCTGTGGAATTCAAGGACCTGCATCTTTCCCTTTGGGCTACCAACCACCCTCCCTCTCCTTGGCAGAAAGCTGTGCAGAGTGGAGAGGGAAGACTGGAGCTGCTATGTGTCGCTGCACATGCCACAGGTGAAGAACAGCTTTTGTTTTCCCTACCTTTTGCAGGCAGCCAGCATAAATAATGAAACCTTTGTCATGCAGGTGCTTGGCCAAAGCAAATCCAAATCCTGAGTCGCAGCCTGTTATAAGCACAGCTCTGCTGCCAATCTGCAAAACAAAACAGAACAAAATGCACTGGAATTGAATTTTTGAAATTAGTGATTTGCAGTGCACAGAACAAGTCATGTCCTTGGCCAGAAGCAATCTGTTCCAGGGATGTGTGCTACACTCACTGCCAGCCCCTGCCACCCAGTGCCTCCTGAACACAAGAAATGACATTTTTAGGCTGAGTTCACTCCAGTGAGCCTGGATCACTGCCCTCCCAACATGGAGGAGCTCAGCACCTCTGGCATCAGGCTTCCAAGACAAACAGCCCAATCAAACCACCATGCTCTAGAAGTTTATACACATCTTGAAATCTGAAAATATACGACAGTTCCCAAGGCATATTTTCCCTTCATCAGGAACCATTCCTATATGTACAAAGAAGGTAGGAGTCCACTCTTGGGTGCATGCAGCCCTTAGGGCATGGAGAAGACAGTTTGACTGAAGAAAGGATATGGTTTAATCTCACTGATTACTACCTCATCTTTATCTCTAGAGCATCTATGCCCTCTAGAGCTCAGTTCTAAGACCTAAGAAGATTCAAGTGGGGTTAATATATGAAATTAAGACCAGTTGGTCATCACTCTTTTTGTCTGCTTGGGCTTTTTTGGTCTTCCTATTTTTCCAACTTAGAATTTAATTGGAAGTATACCTCCTTCCCTCTCCAAATTCCTTTTTCTAACTCCAAGACAGGTAGTAGTTAAATAACACGATAAAAATCAGATGGTGCATCAGACAGCCCAACAGCAACAATTGCACATCCAAGGTACTGCTGGGGGTGGGATTACATAATAATTGTCTGCAATTCACTCCAACTCATCTCTTTTAACAAACTATAAATCTGGCTTTCCCCAGTATACTCAAGGACTGATCAGGGTGGAAGGTGGGTGGAAGCAGCAAAGGCTCCTCACACTGGAAGACCAGCAGTGATGTTCCAGAGTTATGGTGCAAGTTGTGCATGCTCTAGCACTGCTACAGTGCTGAGTTCTGTGCTGCAAGACAGACAAGATGACAAAACACTCCCCTTCCTTTTACCTGGCACTGTTCCTGGCAAGTCAGTATCTTCAAGGAGAGGGCTGCTAAAAAGGGTGACTCTCCACATGAAGTGGTGAGGACACACTGATTTATTTACATTCTTTAAACAACTATACTCCAGAAAGAGTGCTTTATTAAGAATTTGTCATGCAGATTCCCTCCACTTTAAGGTATAATATTTAATCTGCTGAGTTCCAAAAATAGAAAAATCCCACTCGTATGATTGTTTATTTCCATCCTTAGCTGCACATACCGTGCTACGTCAATGGAAGCTCGGTGCTAGGAAAGAATGTGGAGTATGCTTGAGAAGTCCAGCTTGGAGTCTTTCAGGCAAATTGGAAAGATGAGTTTGGTCACCAGACTTCAGGGATTTTAAAACCCCTGCTCAGCAGAACTAGTTCCTGGAAGCCACAGTCACACTCACCTGATCAACTTCATTTGCATAAGAGCGGCTGCCACATGGGGACAATAGAGGGAAGGAAAATCTTTGCACAGGCCTGTTAAAAAAACCCGACACAAAAGAACAGTCAGATGTAGAATATCTTGTCTATAACCTGCTGCAGCAACATACACATGAAAAGGAATGTAGTGCTGCCTACATACATGATGTAGATTGTCATTTGGGAAGACAGAATCTAGTCTACATTTCTCCTTAGTCTGAGCCTGTGCGTCTCCTACAGTAAGACACATTTGTTTCTCCAAAGACCTTGATGCTATTTCCAGCTGCAGAAGCTGTCTGGGTATTATAAAGTATTCTAAAATAGCTCCTGGTCTGGAGGTACAGAGCTGCTTCCACCCACAAAACGGGCAGTGCAGTGTTTCCATTTTTAAAAACAGCAACACCCTCACTTAAGATTTGCACAAAGTTGGGGTATGGGAAGTTATTAATTTGTCTGATGAAAGTATTCTGCTGTACTTTGTCTCTGACACTCAGCCTGAGGCTGAATTTGCTTGGATTTGTCTCACTCCTTTTACACACAGCTCCATCCTTACTTCATCCTGGATTGCACTTCTTCCCCTACAGTGTCTACCCATTAGAAACTTTTAGATTTTTACATCCCTTTTTGCAACTATTTAAGCTAAGAAACACTGTCTTTGAGCAATACCTGCCATGCAGATCTGAAGCTCCTCCGCATAGTATGTGTGACTCCCAGAAGACAAAACATACTCACAAAGACAGACCAGAGCAAAGCAACAATGTCTTCCAGAAATGAGATTCCACTTAGAAAAGCTAGGTTACCCAGTAGCATCACTCTGTCTTAAGCCTTGCTATCATTCATCAAAACTGGGCCTGAACAACAAATCAGAGTGACCCTAAGCTCTGTTCTTGTCAGTCACCTCTCTGGACTGCCCCCCTGGAGTTTTCTGGCCTTCTCTTAGACTTGGTGTACTTCATCCACCTTCTGGCTCCTCCAACAGCATCTATCCTTCCCAGAGCTTATCTTGCAGGCTGCTTTTGTATCTTCTAAGTAAATTTGCATAATCATTCACAATTATCTCCAGCTCAGACATCACAGGCTCTCCCAGGGTGACCTGTACTACACTGCACAGCAGCTTGCAGACCTCTGACCTCTGTGATGTATCTTGGGAAATCAAGGGATCTGTGAAGGCAGAGTTTTGACCCAGATGGGAAAGGAGATGACATATTCAGGCAATGGTGCTCCCTCACCTTCCTGAAACAGCTTAGCTGTTTTTCTAACTTAGAGTGTCACGAGCCAAATCAGCTCTTGAAATAGCTATAGCCAACTTAATTGCTGCAAAGGTCAGTCCCCAGGCAAAGTGTGTGTTAACATCACTACCTGCAATCCTGGACTGAAACTTTTACCTCAACAGTAAGATTCTTGGTGTGTCTTAAAGTGCCCAGAAATGTTCATAACATTTCTTTTAGTTGAATGAACTTGGTTTTTGTTTCTCAGTGTCATGTTTGGTTTTATTTCACTGCAGAACACTGATTTGCAGCACTCAATTCACAATAATCTGTAGTGATTCTTGATATTCTGCCTATCTTGACCTGAAGGCAAGGGCAAAAGAAAAACAGATGCTGGCTGCTGCTGAGCAGGAATGTCGTCAGCAGAAACAGCCAGGAAGTGATGTGAGCCCCCACATGGTACACTAATGTACCATAAGCCAATTTTGTCATTCTGCATCACTGAATTCTACAGACAACAGCAGAGACTTTTAAAATGCACAGATGGTCCTCAAAATGAATTTGTGCTTGTAATCATGCACTGGCTTTTGTTCAGCTCCACCAAAAAAAGGGAGTCTTCAGCTTAAAGAGTCAAGTACATAAATGCTGCTTCAGTGCATTAAGACACTGGTATAGTAGCAGTACTGCCTTTCAATGAACAGTTGGATTTCCACTGCAGGTTTTGCAACTTGTGTGGGCTTGTAAATGCAACACAATTTGCCCTGAGTACAAGACACACAAAGCACAAATACACAGTAAGCAAAACAGAAGACGGAAGAAAAAAAAATAAGAATATGCTGAAAATTCTTTCCTCAAGTTAAGAAAATATTAATTTGTATTTTTAAGGCCACAGCAGATTCCTGCAGGTGAACTCTGGTGTATGTGGAGCAAATAGGAGATAAAGACCTATGTCTGTTTGCACGGGAAATCTCTTAACAGCTTAACTATCTACAACAGCCTGTTACCAGAGCCACTCTTGACCATGATGATGCTGGACATCACTATCATCAGCAGGAGAGCAACACTGGAGGTGGCAGTTCTTGCTTAACAGGCTATGAGCCACCTTTAAATGGCTTATGTACAATTAGTGGTACACACACTGCTGTTTGGGAGCCCCACTCTAAAACAAAGCCAGGGAAAGCATTCAACTTGCTCTGAATTTGGACTAATAGGGTTCCAATCATACAGCAATATAAATGTTGGATCTTTTTCAGAGCTAGAAATTAGAATTAGATAGGCAATTTTCTGTTCATTTGCAGAAAAAAAACAGGTTAATTACTCAGCCCACCTCAATTTCTCAATAAAAGCCTCCCTCTAAACTTCCTCTTTTCATGGGATTCACTGCCTCTTTAATGAAGTCACAGAAATACATGACATTTTCTTGCACTAACACAAGGCTTGCTTGCTGATATTCAAAAAACCCTCTTGATGAGTACTGAATCAATGCTCTACTCCACAACTTTTTGACTGCAGTGTAAACAAAAACCAACAAAAAAAACCAACCAAACAAAATCACTATGTTGCCAACCCCTCCTTGCATACAGACTCCATCTCTGCTGTGCTCAGCTCAGTGACTGAGCCCTGGCACAGATTGTCCAGGCAGGTTCTAGCATACCCATCCTTGGAGATACTCAAAAGCCACCTGAAGACAGTTCTGGGCAACCAGCTCAAAGAGGCCCTGCTTTAGAAGGGTAGTTGGACCACATGACCTTGAGAAGTCCTTTCCAACATCAATCACCTTGTGACTCTCTAACTAACCAATCCCACTAAAATCAAGTGAGTCTTTGACATTTGCTTTACTCAAGATGTCACTGTTTCTTCTTTTCCACCAAGTTACTTACCTAAAGCCATTCCCTGGGTCCTTGAAATTCAGGGCTTTCACGGAGAAGTTCAAGAGAGGGCGGGACAGCTTGGTGGCCAACATGTTTTCAACTAGCACACTCCACCAACAGCAAAACTGTTCTTCCTTAGCTCTGCAACACAAGATAGCACCTCTGTTTTAGTTGCTCAATTATTTTGTAAGACATGCTGACTCCATGTATTTCAAAAGGAAAATAAAGTCCAAAGGAACTCATCTTCTACTCTTGCAGTCCCTCACAGAGAGATAAACAGCTCAACCTTCAGCCACCCAAGATGCTTTTAAATAAGGAAAAGCAATATAAGTAAACTACCAAGCAAGGAGACATTTAAAGACAAAGTCAATTTCTCCGTCTTTCAATGCATCTTTAACCGATTTCTCTGAAACAGGTAAACATTAAGGTACTCACATGGAATATATTATTTCAGATGAGCCACATGAAATAACTTTAAACAAAAATATACCTTCAAGTCACAGGTGACGTTATATGTTTCCAAAGCAATCCTTGGCTTTACAGCTAGTACAGCCATGCAGTTAAAAATACATGTTTTGTAACTACGTAGCTGGTGATGCTGGACAAAGCACAGGGAACCACCAATAACCTCAATACCGAGTGAAAACATCTCAAGGACAAGACTTTGGTATAGAAAGACAACTTGAATCATATTTATCTTCGATAAAACTAACAGAAGATACAAAAACCATCCCCCACCCCCTTTATTGAAGCTGAGAGAGATTATCTAATTGTTAGGGGTGTTTTGCCTCTCTGCCGAAAGCTGGGCCGCCACCGCGGCAGCTTGGAGGCCTGCTGGAAACCAGGCCGGGCTGGAAAACAGTGAAATTACCGCAGAAACAGCAGCGCCGGGCACCGCTGAGAGATGGGGAGGGAGGGAAAGAGCGGACAGGGCTCAAGAGGCTCTCTGGCTCGGCTAATCCTCAGGAATCCCGGTGGTTTGACCAAAATCGGGAGCACGGTTAGTGTCCCCGCAGGTTTTTGTGAGGTTTGCAGGCAGGGGGCGAGGCCCGAGATCCCGCCGGCCGCCTCAGCCCAGCCCCTCTCCGAGACGCGGCTGCCGCGGCCCCTAAGGGGCTCACGGCCCGGCCGAGGTACCGGGGGGCGCGGCGCGGCCGCCCCGGCTTGTGGCGCNCGGGGGCAGGGCCGGAGCGGCGGCGGCGATAGGCTGCGGCCATGCGGAGCGGCGCGGGGCTGCTGCTGGCGCTAGGTGCCGTGGGGGTGCTGCTCCTCCGCCTCCTCCTGCCTCGTCGGGCCCGCCGCGCCCTGCCCGTGAGTACCGCGGCGAGGGGCCGGAGCTCGCTGGCAGAGCCCCCGGAGGCGCCCCCGAGGCCCAAAATGGCGCCGGGCTGTGCGGCCGGGCTGGGCCGGGCTGAGGCGCTGCAGGTGTCGAGGCCGGAGCGGTGCTGCCCGGGCCGGGCTGGGCTGGTGGAGCCGGACAGATGCTGTGAGGGGGGCGAAGCGCCGAGCTGGGCACGGGCCGGGGTGATGAGGCCCCTGCCGCGAGGCTCGGCCGGGCCGCGGTGCGGCGGGCCCTGCCCTCGGACCCCGCCGTACTTCACTTGGAGGGGAAACATCTTAATGTAATCACAGAATGGATTAGATTGGAAGAGGCCTTAAAGATCACCCAGTTCCAACCTCTTGCCATGTGCAGGGACACCTGCTGGACCGGGTTGCTCAGAGCCCTGTCCACCCTGGCCTTGAACACTTCCAGGGATGGGGCATCCGCAGCTTCTCTGGGCAGCTTGTGCCAGGGCCTCAGTACCTTCACAGTTAAGATTTTTTTTCCTCATATCTTATCTAAACCTATTGTCAATCTCAACCCATTCCCGCATGTTCAGTCACCACATGCTCTTGTAAATGGTTTCTCCTCATGTAGTAGAAGGCCACAATTAGGTCACCCCAAAGCCTTTTCCAGGCTGAACAATCTAAATTCTCTCAGCCTTGTCTCATAGGAGAGGTGCTCCATCCCTCTGACCATCTTGGTGGCCTCCTCTGGACTCCAGGAGGTTCATGTCCTTCCTGTGCTGGGACCCCGGAGCTGGGTGCAGCCCTGCAGGTGGGGTCTCAGCAGAGAGAGAATCCCCTCCTTTGACCTGCTGTCCATGCTGCTTTGGACAGGATGCGACTTGCTCTCAGAGCCAATGCTTTAGGGTCTCCAGCTCAGTCCTTCCCCCCAGAATGACCAGCTGTAGCCTGATTGCAGCCTCCCGCTTCGGTCTTCCATCCACTCTGCTTCTCTTACTTTCCCCATCCCTGTTCCACTTGAGAAAACACCCTCCCTTTAGTGAATATTTTCAGTTCTTTTCTCTGGCATTGAAAACTTCAACTTTCCCAGCCCTCGAAAAAGGAACAAGCCAAGTTTACTTTGTAGCTGCACTTATCCTAAAATCAATTTGTTTGATAACATCAGAGGATGGTCAGGGGAGCCAGAAAAGAGAGCAGGATTTAAAAAAAAAAAAAAAAAAAAAGGCACATTAGAAAAAGATAAAGTCTAGGTAAGCATGACATATTCCCACATTGTCTAGAGAGACAGGCTGAAAAAGTAGCTTCAGTTTCTGTTCTGCAGTAAATGTATAATTCTGATAGATCGCTTGCATTAGTAAAATAAATTCTACTATTTAATAAACTGGCCATATCCCAACAGGAAAAGCTGTGTACATCTAAGCTGACTGCAGGTTAACATGAGGCTGCTTTGCTAGGGCTGCCTGAACTGTGAGGAATGATGTGGATCACACAGTGAGTATAGGTAGTATTGCTGTGCCTACATGCCACAGCAGCACATGTGGTACAAGAAGTTATTCTGTGCTCTTAGCAGATCCCAGGCACCCTGTCCCAGGCACCCTGTGAGCACTGGAGCTCTCTCTCCACTCTGTCTCCTGTCTTCTGTGCAATGTTTCTGGGGAGCACTGTATGACCCCGAGTGAGGGAGGCACGTGAAGTTCCTCAGAATGCTTTATTAAGGTCACTGCTTGCAACTGGTCCTCTCTGGCTGTCCCAGTATCAAGTCAAATTAAGGTGCAGATTTGCCTTATCAAATTTCAGGAACAGGCCCATTAAACCTTATCTCATGACTTGCAAAAGATAAGGATGATTGGGCTTTTCTGTGTTCAGAAATTTTTCTGGGAAAGGATCCTTTTGGCTGGGAATGGGACTGATCCTTGCTGTCACCCCTGGGAGTTCTCTCCATCAGGCATGGCACAAACAGGCACAGGTACATCTGTGAGATCCAGTACACCCCTTGAGGTTTTGCAAGCTCCTTGGTGCTGCTGAGGCCTCTGTCTGTTATGAGCCATCATGCTGTAGTCACATGTTTTATTACCAGAAATTAGGGTTATAGCAAATAGCAGTCACAGGATCCTTTTCATACTGTAAGTTGTCCCTCACTTTTCCCTGCTATTATAGGTAATGAGAGGTTTTTTAAACCTCATTTCTGGATATATTTTGGTTGATTGGTTTGGGATATTTTTTTTTTTAATGAGCTAATGATGGTTGAGGATTGGGTATCTTTTTTTTTGCCTGACGTGTTCTGGAAGTGATTTCAGCTGCCTATTTCCTGCACACTTCCTGCTCTTTTGGGAAGTCCTCTGCCTTCAAGATTCAGAGGTGAAGGCTCTAGGGAGAGAAGGAGAGAAAGATAAAAAAAAGTCAAATCCTATCTTCCACAGGCCAGCTTGTTGAATTATCATGGAAGGTGACCTTGACAACTTCTGTGATCTGGTTCATGTTTGAGTTTCATCTCTCCTGGAGTTATGTCTCTCTAAATTAAAATCAGACTAAGCACTATATATTTAATTCTCACTTATCTTTTGTCCTTTAGCTGTAGCTATCTTTAGAGCTTTAATAGAGCTCGTTTGTACCTGGATCCTCTTTGTCTGAGTATAGGTTATAGTATAATGTTAATGTGGGTGTTTGTATTATAATGCAGCATAGACTTTTGATCAGTTCTTGTTTCAGCTTCAGATCTTAATTCCTCTTTGGGAACAGTTATTTCAACATGAGTTATAGGACAGGGGGTAGCTTGTTTGCTTATTGTTCTCTGCTGAGGCTCACCCTGAGTTTGTGCAGTAATGCTCTGATCACTATCACCCTGCAATCATCTCTTATTGCTGCTTCATTACACCACGTCAGCAAAGCAAGAGATGAGTAAGCACTTGTGATTGACCCATTTCTCTCAGAAAATGTGACTGAACCAGCCAGTGCAATTCATACATAAATATGTTAGTTGTGAATACAGTAACAGGCAATATCTCCAGAGAGATGGAAATTACCTCACTTCCTTATTGCATCCTCTAGATTTTTAGTGCTTTATCACTTTATTGCCTTTATTGCCATATGGATATGGTTTCAGTTTAGAGCATTGTACAGCACAGCAGCTGGCAGCGTTCTAGCTGGGTTAAATGTTAGTTCATTGCTTAATTCCTGTGGTGAGGAGATGACTTTCAAGAAAAGAAAGAGGGTGAATGGCACTGTTTTGCTATAGGCTTCTCTTCAGGATTTAGGATTCTGCTTTCATATCTGTCTAAAGCCTGTTGTTTCATACCAGATGGAATATCAAATCTTTCTCAATTTACCTGTCAGTCAAAAGTAATAATAATGTAGGAGAGAACTGTAGGATTTGATAAGTTGCTCCTCTTAAGACTGTAGAGTTTCAGAAGGAAGCTCTAACCTATAGTCACATTCCTGCATGCTAAAATACAGCATGGAAAGTGCTGCATAGAGTGGGAGTAGGTGGGGAATGGGCAGCAGTCACTCAGCAGCTGAAAGAGCTGCTGTACAGTTCAAGCCAGTGACATCCTGCCATTTGGATGTTCTCTATGCTGCTTTTTCTTATGGACTGGTAGATCATTAAGTTCTTTTGAGATCTTTCTGTTCTGCTTTGGTCACTGATCCTTGAAAGAAGGAGTTACTGTTCCAGCTCAGGTATCAAGGCAACATAAATGTTACAGACCAACAACTGAATAAATGTATGATTTCACAGTAGTTGGGAGCTGATTGTGTTTGTGGGCACAGGTGCCATTGTCCCTGGCATCTGGAATTGTACCTGTCCTGGCTGCAGGACTGCAAGTGGCTCCTGTGCTGGTGGTGCTTACATTGCAATGTCTGATGGTATCCTATGGCTGTCTTTCCCCACACAGGCTGAAGGGAAGGCGGTGCTCATAACAGGCTGTGACAAAGGTTTTGGACATGCCTTGGCAAAATGCCTTCATGCAAAGGGATTTACTGTTTTTGCTGGATGCTTGCTCATGGTGAGTAGTGAAATTCATCAATTTTTTTGTGATTAGAGAAAAATGCTTCTCAAGTGACAGCATCTTCATTTGCAGCTTCCATGTACCCTGGTTCAAGATCTGAGAGGTGCAGTGGGCAGGGATCATGACATCTTTCATTGCTTCATCTGCCTGTTGTATCTTGTACCTCATTCCTGTAATTGTGAGCTCTTTAGGGCAGGGACTGTCTGTCAGCTGCATGTCTGTACAGTAGCTTGTACAGTGTGGCACTGTTCACTGCTGGAAGCCTCTCAGAAATACCACAACACCATAAATCTGATAGGCCAAGGTTGCTGTGCCACTGTGGTTGTCTGTCTTCCATGGCATCTCTGTTGCTGTCTTTCACAATGTCATTTTTGTGGATACCCTCCCCAAACTCATCACCAAGCTGCCTCTCCTGCATTTTTAAGGCTCTGTTTCCAAAATGTCTTGCAACTGTGCTTCTGCAGCTTCTGTACAAGCTATTCAGCTTCTATAGCTATTTATGGATAGCTGAATAGAAAAATTTACCATACATTTCTGATATCTTTAGGTCTCACTTCCTGTCATGTGTGTTTGGCAGGTGGAATCACTTGTAAGAGATAAGTTTAGACACATTAAATATGAAGGGGTTGCAGACCCCTCATCCCAGTCTCTGCTCTTGCAAAGGACTTACAACTTAGTGTTGTGAAACCCTGTTTATAAACTGGGCTGGCTCCACTTCCATCTCAGCTAGGATTTTACCTTTACTATGCATTTTTGCTGTATTGCTTGTCAAAACTCATGTGATTTCTGATCTGAATTGTTCAAAATCAGTTCCTAGTCATTCATTTCTCCAATTGAAGATTACCACATCAGCACAGGTGCTCAAGGCATGATGACTACAGATTTTTGAGTACTGTGGAGGATGAGAACAAAGAAAGATGGCTTTCTCCGCCTGTGTGATCATGGCAGATGTTACGTTCTTTCACCACACCAGAAGGGAAAGTTATTATTGGCTGACATATTGTGTAACTTGAGAACAAGAGAGTCCTGCTGGATTATTGCCACTGTTTCGAAATTTCCATACAGAGCCTCTGTAATTCCTTCAGTAATCACGTCATTTGCTGCTTTGGGATGCCTTTTCCAGTGTTGATGGCAAGTCAGGCACTCTGCAGAGCAGCAGATAGGAGTGGAAAGGAGAGGGAAAATAGGGTGGCTGAGGGGGCTGTTTGTTAGGAAGGCACATGCTAGTGTGAAGCAGAGAGGGACTGACTTCATTGGAAACCCCATAAAGAAATGAAATGCTCCTGAAGTAAGACCTGTTTGCTTGCTTCATTGCTTGTGAGCTGCTGTAGGTTCCCAGCAGGATCAGAGCGGGTATGGGGGCAGTTGTCATGAAGCAGATGCCAGGCTCTTAGGTCACACCTAGTTAGTCCATCACCACTTACATGCTTTTATACAGAGAATTAAAGGATACCTGGTGTACTCCACCACCACAGAAAGCTCTTGTATTAAATACAGGATAATAGACTGTGAGGTGCATTAGGAGCTTCTTAATGATCAGACAGTCAAATATAAAGTTACAGGAATAAAAAGAATACTGAATGCAGCCTGGGATAGAACTAGAAAGGATCAAATGAAAAAGGGATTACATTAAGGAAGGGTAAGTCCACTGAGAAAGTTTATGTTAATATATTAGGATTAAGATGGAGAAAACACACAGAAATAGATTATTAAATAACCTTAGAAGTAGAAATTACAGGAAAAGTTGAAATAATAGTTGTTTTGTTTTCTTTAATCTTACTGAAAAAAAAAGAATAAATTGTTTTCAGATGCCTACTGCCAGCAGTTATCATGAGAAGTGTAGGCAAGAAAAGGTAAAGAACAAGGGATGTTTATATATATTAATGTGCTCATTCATCAGGCCTGATGAAATATATTAAGGGCATTTAGAGGATGAGCCATTGTGATTTCTGCCCCATGGGTGATATTTTCAAGAGCACCTGAAGGCCAGGGGATTTCCAGAAGGCTGGAAGAGGGCAGATACTGTACTTCCCAAAGGAGATAGACCTCTGGAACTGCCAGCCAGGCAGCTCACCTTCAGTGCACTCAATGCAATTGCCACACACTGCCCTGTCAGTTTTACAAATGACTGGATCATAGTGTGATGCACCCTGCCTGTATAAGTTTACTGGGAACAAACTGTGCTATGTCAATCTAATCTCATTTTGGCTAAGCAGCAGAGTGGGAAGGAATAAATGTATCCTGACTAATGGTTTTGTTAGAGTTTGTTACAGTCCCTCATGATAGTCTCGTGAGCAAACTCATGTTCTAAGTGACGACTGTTTAGTCCCAGGACCATATTCTTGGAAGTACCCCCAGGAAGAGAGTTTGCACTTGGAAAAAAATATGCACAGAACCATACAGAGAAGATTGTAGGCCTTTTGGGGAAACAGGGTTCAAAATGATCCTGACAGATCAGCTGGAGTCTGAAATCAATTGTGTGAAATCCTGTAGTGACAAGCACGAGGTGTTCCGCTCAGGAAACGCAGGAAGGCAGCACGTGGATTGGCAGCAGGGTGGGAAGGAACTGGTGCACATGGAGCGAGCTGGCTGCATCCATGGGAGTTCAGCATTGTGTTCATGGCTTCCTGATTCCCCTGACATCTCGCTGTGGGTGCCCAAGTGCTTGCTAGGACCTAATCCTGAATCCCAGGAGCTTCCATGGAAAAAAGCCATGGAAGGCTTTTTAAAACTAAAAGCTAAAAAAGTCTGTAACAGGAGGGCTCTCCTCAGCACCATTGCACTGGGATCCTCCAAACCAGAACAGGGGAGAAGAACAAGGAAGGGAAGGGGAGGCAACCAAAAGCTGGAGCAAGTTTCCTCAACTGAGTAGAGAGGGTTTGTGGAGCTGCTGGACTTCCCAGCCAGGAGCAGCCCCTGCTAGGCACAGGGTGGGGTGGGCAGGCAGAGCCTGCAGGGCTGCGAGGGCAGGATAACCAGGGCATGGGAGATAGCTGGGGGGAAACTGCACAGTCCCACTGAAGGCCTGTGGAGAGAACCTGGGCAGCAGGCTGGGCTAGAGCATGATGGCTTTCAACTCTTATGGAACTGGGAAAGGGAAACTGGGAGATTATCTGAGAGGACAAAAATCAGACAGCAAAGGGAGGTGGAGAGAGGCTTTGCAGGAGCAATTGGGCCATTGCTGCCAGCACCACACTTGATTTGTGCTGCCTTTTGGCTCTTGCTGATGAAGATCATGAAGATCATCCCTGGGAGGACAGTCTGGCTGCTCCCATGGGAACTGCTCCAGGTGTTATCCCAGCCAACAAATCTACCATTAAAAAACAAAGAGAAAGTACTATGTGGTACCTAACAAGGAATGTACTTAAAGCCCCTGAAGACACAGAACATAAGATGATATTCACTTGCTTGCATAAAAATCTGTAGCTGCTTCATTTGTGAAGAGGTGTTTTGGACAAAAGAATTAAGCACTTTGTTTTACAGGTTAATAGTGGCTAAGGTGATGTCTGCAACTATGAAAAGTGGTCCTAATTGATAATGCATGTTGAAGTCAGTCTTCCAGAATAAATATGTTTTGTCAATTATGAGTAAATTGTAGCTGGGAAGGTAACTTTGAAGATAGAGTGGAACAATACAAACATTTTTGAACAATATAGAACATATAGGGTTGAAGAATACAAACAATACAAACATATGAACAATACAAACAATTTTTACTGAATTTTTAAATTGCCAGCCTATGACTTTGTTTCTCAAAAAGCAGTGGAAATATTTCTTGTTTATTTTATAAGTATTATGCAAGATTAAAGAAAAAATGCAGGGAAAGGTCTTTTTGGTGCTCAAATGACAACTGGCACTTGCATGCAGATACAGTTATGGTTTTGGTTTTGTTTAGATACAATAAATCTCTCTTTTTACAAGCTGAATTAGCTTCACTTTATTCACTATTAAGTAGTGGAAATTTGCTTTATATAACTTGATAAGATGCAGGAGCATCTTCCAGAAATACAGTGAGGCATCACACAGCCCCCATGTGTTTCAAAGTGAATATAATATTTTGGTGACCATGTTGTTGAGTACTTGTAATACCACTTTGAGATTGTTTTCATGGCTAGATAAGAGAGCCAACACAGCCCGTCACCACGTTTGGTGTGCATTAGAAAAGCTTCAAACTTTATTTGCTGTTCTTGTTGTACTGGGAAATAAGTCATTGTGAAATGCCATGCAGCCACGGGGCCAAGAACTCATTCCTACTATTGTCATAATGCCAGTGTAACTATAGATTGATTTTTAAGAGAACTGCCCTATTTTGCTCACGTTTGTGATGGATATTTCAACTCTTTTCCTTCATTACGTGTTACTGTTCACTGGACTAAGGTGGAGATGAGATGTATAGTATATTAATTAAATAGCCTGAGATATTTATAAAAAACTAAGCAGTTACATGTTTTTTATATCTGCCTGGCTGCAGAGGCTGCTGAGCAGGTGACTGTGGGTGGGTTGCTCGCCTTGTTTGCCCTTGTGCTGTGGGAATTGGTATCAAGTGATAAAGGAAGAGTGGCAGCCAGGCATGGTGACTCACCAATTCATAACTTCTTCCTCCCTAATGAGGCAGAGCTTGTGATTCAGGAAATAGTTTTGTGAGTTAAATCTGAAGCCTGCTGTGGAACTGTGCGGCTAATCTGTGTTCTTTTCACTTCTGTTATTTACCACCTGAGCAAACTTGTAAGGCTTAAGTGAGCAGGTAAAATTTGGATTTTTAACTGTGTTTACATTTGACTAAACAAAAAAACCACAGCAGTAACAGAATCTCTAATGATAGCAGTGGGATGGGGAGGAAAGAAAGGAAAAGGGTTGAAAGGAAAGCAGAGCCATGAAGTTCTTATTGCCTATAGAGTAAAAAAAAAGAAAAATTCTTTCTTCTTTAGCCAGGATCTCCTTTCATGCCTCATGTCTGTAATTGTGCTGTTGTGTAGTAGATCTCCACTGAGCATGTATTCCTGAGCATCTGACTCCAATTTCTGTACAAGTTACGTTACCTTTAGAGCACAGGGACTGAGGCAGTGGAGAGTCACCCATTGTTCTCCCTGGCTGGCACAGTATTTCAGCATGTTAGGTATGTGAAACCCATCATGAGCAGCCAAGAGTGGAGTGGGCTTCATGGTGCTTCAGAGCACTGGATCGCTGGTGCAGTTCTGGAAGTGATGCTGGAGGGAACAGGAGGATGGCACGCTGGTTTGTGCATCCCTGTGCACCAAGTTTACACCTGTGTGTGCAATGTCAGCAGCTTCTATTTCCTGTCCATATGAACATATCTGTCCCCAAGCTGCATTGCTATTCATGGTCCATCTTAGTAGGACACTTCTCTGTTCTGCCGAACAGGATGAGAATGGAGATGGAGCCAGGGAGCTGAGGAACATGAAGTCAGACCGGATGAAAGTGCTACAGATGGACGTGTGCAGTGACCAGGAGGTGGCTCAGGCCCTGGATTTTGTGAAGAAGACCCTGAAGGAGCGAGAGGAAGGTGTGTAGGAATCTTTTGCTCACAAAATCCTTTCTACAGAGCAGGCCATGCATTGACCAGGTCTTTCTCTCTGTGCACCACCAAAAGAGAGTTAAGAAGCCTGAAGGCCTGTGACAGCGTGTGGCTGGCAGGCTGTGCTGTACCCAGGTCAGTGAGGACAATTGTCTTGCTATTGATGTGGCAGCCACATGGAAAGAGACCAAGACTGGCTGGAGGATTAGGCTTTAACTCTACATCCCATAAAAAGCAATGAGTGGCAGCAAGCCCACAAGTATCTGTGTCTTTGCCCTTGAATTTCTATGAAGGGCATAGAACAGCCAGAGCTTGCTTGCACTCATGCCACATGTGCTCCTAGCTCATGCAGACCTTGCAAGTGACCCTGCTAATGAAGAGTTGATGGGCCCTGGCTTCTTACTGCTTCTGTCCCATCTGCTGTGTGTGTACACCTGAGTGCTGACCTGGAGCACAGGTTGGATCTACTCCAAACCTAGATTAATCTTGAGTCAGATCAATCCATGTTTTCAGTTTGCCATACAACACCCCAGAGGCGATGTGAAGTGGAATCCAGGTTAGGCTTGGCATAGATGACCTTAATCCGTAGGTCACCTTAAGCACGAGTCCAACTCGTGGACCCCAGAAGCATGTCACTGGAAGTGCTTTGGCAGTGGGATGTGAGTTTACCATCAGAGCCTGATGTGACACCACCTGACCTCTTCCCATGTGATGAGGTGAGACTTCTTGCCCTGCATAGGCTTTTCTGCAGCCTCTATGCCAGTAGCAAGCTGGCCAGTAGCTGTAGACACAGGCTGAGGGTGAACTGAATTTTGACATATGTGGCTTCAGGACTTCAGGGCTGTGACTTGAAGGTGGTTGTTCATCTTGAAGCTTGGATGAGTCTGCCATGGCCCTGGTTTTGTTCACAGCAAGTATTAAGCTAGTAAATAACAACAGCTCTAATCTTCATGCAAACTACGTGAGCACACCTTCCCTTCTGAAACAAGCATATGAAATGTAACTGAGTAATGTACAAGCACCGATCCCACACATGTTCTCCCTGCATGATTTTTCTTCCTACACAATCACCCAGCCCTCATCATGCTTTTCACAGCTTCTTAAGCTTTTCCTGAAGAGCCCAGCAACAGCAGTGGTAGCATAAAGCCTTTTCCCACTGAGTGAAAGCTTGGAAGGGAGCAGCTCTATTGCTTCTATAAATGCAGCGGTGTTTGCAAAACTGTGTGTGCAGCAAGGGCAGAGAAGTCTTGCATCCCTGATCAGCAAGTTGGACTGGTTCCTCCTGTAGCTGTTTGCACAGTATGCAAAGCAGCAAAGGCTTCTTTATAGGCCAGTTGGTATGACTGAGGTTTGAGGCTTCCCAGTAAATAGCTCTCAATTAATAGGTGCTGGAATATAAAGAGTATTGAGACTGAGGTGCCTTGCAAAGAGGTGTGGTTGCACAGTGAATGTAGCCCCAGAGAAGCTAGTGCAGAACTGTTCTTAGGCTGTACAGTTCTTTATACCTCTTCTCCCTGTGCTGAACTCTTTTGATAGGAGTGCCTGTTTGTTTTTGGTCTCATGCAGTTCCCACTGTATTGTTGACTCTAGAGACGTAATAGTGATAAGGCTCTGCTCAATAAACACACTGCTGTCCAGCAAACAGCCTTGTGACTGGGCTCCCCTCAGCACTTTGTTCTGTTTGTAACATGCCCTGATCCATGAGCAATGGAATTCCAACAACAAACTATTGTAAATAATGATTCAGGGACATTTATGAGAACTATCATCACAACCCAGGAAATGGGAAATTGTACAGAAATTTACGGGAATTTGTAAGGAATACTCTGCACAGGTCGTTTTGTGACCGACAGTTTATGTCTTTGGTAAATCCTTGCCAAATTTTCTCGGCATGTTTTTTGTTAGTGGTGAAATTACTCCATCATGTGCCCTGTTTCCATGGTCCTCCTGCTAACAGTTAGACCTTGCTTTGCTGCAGCAGAGGGACCCCATTCAGGCAGAGATGCTGTACTGGATGCAGATCAGTGTGAATTTCAGTCGTTTTGATTCAGTAAAACTGGGAGCTCCGGTAGGTGAAGCTGAAACAGGCTGCTGTATGCAGCTGGTCAACAACCTTAGGGAGAACAACCTTAGCTGGGAATGGGGCAGGGTTACCAGGGCCTGTATGAGAGCAGAGTCAGTCTGCCAAGGGCATGGTGGTGTTTTTAAGTGCAACAGGAGGATAAATTCCAATGCACATTGCAGAATATTGCAATTTACTATAGGACTATGTTTGGTAAAATACATGGTTACTATCTGATGGAATCAATACAGGGTGGAAGTTAAAAGACTTTAATACATCTGAGTAGGGAAGCTATGGAGCAGAGGCAGGGCAAATAGCCTAAAAATTTCTGAGAGGGAGCATGATAACTTTTATCAACAGGGTGACATGACATTGGTGTTTTTGATAGCAATGTTGGAGCTCCCTGGACATGAAGATTCCTTCTTAGCCCTGTGTTAATTTCTGGTAAGAGGAAGGTCCTGGAGTGGAAAGTGGCCCCAACTTCAACTGAGTCCAATGCAGCCCCAACAGTGCGGCCTAACTCCAACACAATGAAAAAATAACCATGGTGTATAGCAGGACATCTAATGAGGAGCAACTCTGTTGTCTTGTTCCAGCTCCCCTCTTTGTTCCTTATGCAGTTTATGGCTGCATGGTCCCCTGCTTCAGTAAATCCACAAAGTATGGATTCAGCCCTACAAACATTTGCCACTGGGAGTCCTGCAGTAATCGCTTTGAAGGGTCAAGTCCTTGCTGACCCACTAAGTCCTGACATGTAAAGTCCTGACATGTTCATCAGAGAAGCTCTTGGGAAGTGAGTCAATTTAATTTTGACAGGACTGAATGCACAGAAGACATTCGTTTTTAAATTCTAGTAGTTGTTAGGGTTGGTTGTAAGTTCGCTAACTCCTGATAAAGTAAGGATTGAGGAAACCAAATACTTGGACTAAAACACAGCAGCTGTTAACCAGGCCATGAATGTGCAGATCAATACCATGCACCTTCCAAAACAGTGAGCCAGAGTTGTGAAGGGGATTAAGAAATCCAAAATACCTGTTTTCTTTCCTTTTTTTTTTCCCCTAATTGTGGGAGAAAGTCCAGCCCCCTCCAATCTGCAAAATTCATTGTAAAGTCACTGAGTGGAGGCAAACCTGGGAACAAGAGGAGGCTTAAAAGACAGTCAGCCAGATGCAGCCTTTTAAAGCCCAATAAGAGAATTTTACTGTACAGGAGATTTTCAGGAGGCAATACTTGTGGGGCCTCCTCACTTTCCTTGATGTTCCAAACAAGCCCCTGGTATAGGAAGACTGTATTTCAGCTGGGTTTTTCTCTACAACTTATTTCTACAAAAGTGTCAAGTTCTTTGTTAAGGTTTTAGGTTACTGTGAACAACAAGGAAAATGTTTTCTCTGTGACACTCTTCCTTGTCCCACTCTTCAATCATGTGTTTGTTGGCAGGTCTGTGGGGCCTAGTGAACAATGCTGGCATCTCGACCTTCGGAGAGGTGGAATTTGCAAGTTTAGACAACTACAAGAAGGTGGCAGAGGTCAACCTATGGGGCACTGTGAGGGTGACAAAGGCTTTCCTGCCCCTCATTCGCAGAGCTAAAGGTACATGCTGGGTAAAGGTTAGAGCTTTTGTAGCACAGCAAAGAGATGTAGCTAGAAATCCAGGCTGTACTTGGGAGAATGCCTGTGCAGTCCAAGGAGGGTTTCTGAGGATGCCACGTAAGCATTTGGTAGTACAGGCTATCTTGGGGCAGGCCAGGCACCTGCACAGCAGGTGCTGTCTTAAACATCCAAGATACCAGAGACCTTTGTGCAGTGTTGGCAGATACCACATAGACAAGATAACCCAGAGTCCACAGAGTGGTCATGTTTGGATAACTAAATCTTCTCCCTTTCATGTTATTCCATTCACAGGTGACTTCAGGTAGTGACAGAATAAATGAGAGTCAATAACAGCCATTTCAGGTATCTTACAAGACAATGGTATTATCAAAACTCTTTGTTTTATATTGAAAAAAGATATGTATGAGCAGAACTCTGAAGAGCTTCTTTATTTAGCATTTAGTGTGGGAATGATGGTACAGGTGTGTGTTCTGTGAGGACAAAAGGGGGCTATATTAAGAAGATTGCTCAGATGTCATTCCCAGACAGCAATTAACCACTAAACAAGTTCCATCTCACTACAAAAAGTATCTTACCATCAGCAGGTCAGCAGGTCGTTCTCACAGTCCCTCTAAGTTACACTGGAATGAGACAGCAGAGCTTCCCACTTGTTTCTCAGCCGAAATTTTGAGCAAGCAGCAGAAGGGTGTTGTGTTCCATGGCTGTGAAAATTCTCTCTGTAAAAACAGCTGGTGGAATTTCAAGGGCTTGTTTCTAAGTGTATCTGAAACCATAGTGCACATGTCTTGTCTCGGATAAGGCTGAGACAAGCACAGAGGACTGACCACTAGGCAGTGCCCCAAGGGCTGTCATGGGCTGTTAGCAGGAATTGGGACAATTACTCTCCACTACCCCATGGACAGCAGCACATGAAATCTCCTCTTGTTTATCCCAGGAATGGCCACTGTAGAGACTTGTGGCTGACCAGCTGGGTGAGTGGGTTGTGCTGCTCATACTGCAGGTGGAGAGAAATCTCTACTCATTCTCTGCCATCCTGCTCAGGTCTAAAAGTACCCAGGCGTGCTAGGCAGATGAGCTATTGTGCTTACAGAAAGAACCAGAACACTTGTATGACATCACACAGAGTTGTGAGCTTTGCAGCTCATGACACTCCAGGCCAAGAGCTTGAGCCCTTCTCTAGCAAGACACACAAATAGGGCACATTCCCGAGGACACACAGCTAGAAGTCTCAGAAGATCATGGCACTTCTCTACTTGGAAATTAGGAGGGAAATATCTTGCATGCTTTATAAATTTTTGGTGCAGAGGTAGGCATATACACCATCCCTGGAGAACAGAAGTTAGCCTTGCTTGAGGCAGGAGAGAAAAGCTCCATGACAGGGGATGTGTATTCAAGATTCAGATTTTAGAAATCTGCATCATCCAGCTAAGTACCTTTTTACTGGAATGTTCTGGCAGCTGCTTCTGCTGCTCATCCTCTCTCCCTGATCTTTTCTCTCTAGGCCGTGTGGTGAATATCACAAGCATGTTGGGACGCATGGTGAGTCCATCTCGCTCCTGCTACTGCGTCTCCAAGTTTGGGGTGGCAGCCTTCTCCGACTGCCTGAGGCAGGAGATGTACCGCTGGGGGGTCCGCGTCATCCTCATCGAGCCCAGTAACTTTGTGGCAGCCACCGGCATCCTGACGGCAGCCGGCATCGACAGGCAGGCCGCGGCTCTGTGGGGCGGGGCCACCGACACCGTGCGGGAGGACTACGGCAGAGAGTACTTCACTCGCCACGTGGCCAAGGTGAAGTCCTTTGTGAACAGTGGCCTGAAGGACATGTCTCTGGTCTTGAATGACATCACCGAAGCGCTCACATCCCCGAGCCCAAAGAACCGCTACAACCCCATGGAGACCTACTGGTGGGTGAGGCTGCAGGTCATGACCCACCTGCCCACAGCCATTGCTGACTGGCTTTACATCCCCGGAGCCACCCTGTAAACAGCCATCCTTCCTGCATCCCTCCAGAGCTCATACTCACACACAGGTTAGGGCTGACCTCTGCACTCCTTGCTGCTTTGTCTCCCCTAGAGATGCATGTGCTTCCACTTTGAGTTACAACTTCAAGTCATGTGTTGTGGAATGCTAGAACAGCATGGTTTTTTGTTGTTTGGGGTTTTTTTTTCCTCATTCTTGTTTGTATTTCTTGCTGTGCTGATTAAAGTTGAGAGGTGTTTTCCTTTAAACTATAGAGGAAGTAGAGGAAAGTAAATATAACATGTCAAATATGTGGCTAGTGTAATTAGGTCAGCAGAGTTCCTCCAGTGATAAATTTGGCTTATAAATGGGCTCTTGCTTTTCCTTACAAGGACAAACTGCTAATAGCAGAGCAAAGCTGTTGCTATGAGATGGCTTGAAGGGAGAAACTAAAATGGGAAACAAAAGCAGAGTTTTCCATTTGGTTGAAAATGGGTCAGTCACAGCTTTCCATTGTTTTCCTAATACTGCCAAGAAGCTCTGCTGTGCTGTGACTGTCGGCTCTTTCCAGGGAAACAGCAACACTGCCTCTAAACAGCCTCATTACCTAGCTGCAAAGAAGGGTTCTTCCCTCCTAGCCCTGTGACTAGGAGGCCCCAGAGCCAACAACTGGGCACAGGATGGGCAGTGAAAAGCCCTTCTAATAATGAGGTCTGAGCCATCTCTCAGCAGCCCATCTCCACCTGCTGCTGCTGAGCTTCGTGGGACAGGGTTTTAGCTGATGTAGCAAACAAATTTGGCTTCTCTGACTACTACCTTAAGTGCCTGAACTACTCAAATGATACAGATATTGTCCAGGCATTCCCCTGCTTCCCTCTGGCTGGTGGAGCTGCTGTTGGCTTTTCAAAATCACTTTTTTCGTTTATCCTCTGCATTTGAACAGTGATGAGGCACTGTGCAGCTAGTGTGGCCTGACTGTGAGCTCTGGAAGGATGCTTTAAGGGACACATTTCTTATTTTTAATATTGCACAATGAAATCTCCATGTCACACAATCATCATCTCTGAGAGTCTCTTGATAACTGATATCAGCTACTCTTGCCCAGTATGCCGAAGGGTCTCTTCTGTTGGCCGTATGCAGGATTTCAGTAATGTTTTCCAAGTGCTGGAACTGCCTGGCTTGATGCCCCATTCCCTGTGTTCCAGTGGTGACCACTGATAGAGCAGCCAGCAAACTGCAGGTGCTGCTGGCCAGGCTGGGACTTGAGCCTCTTATTCTAGGGACCAGCTTTTCCTTCCACTGTTTTGCATTATGTGAGATTAGGTGGCTGTGAAAAGAGCTTATTGATGGCTCTTTCTTCATCTGTCTCTGCTAGCTCTGACTTGGAAACTGCCTTTAACTTTTTGTGTGCCAGTGGCTGCAAATTCTTGGAGTCTGCATGCAGCCATGAATGCTGTGATGCCTTCAGGAGGAAAGCAGGTTTCCCTTGGAGATGCTGTCAAGGCAGCTTGTCTTACAAGTAACAACTGCTAGATATACTGCTGTGCAGTTTGTGTCTTTTCCAGATCATCTGCACATGGAGATTTCCTGGGATTCAGGACCCAGAAGGATCCCACTGAGCTGCAGCTTAAACAGTAATCACTTCTGCCCCTTGCACTGTGAAATGTGATTAATGTTAAGTAGCTCTGATTTGCACAGAGAGAAAAATAAACTGTGAGATTTTTAAAGCATATGTCTCTGGCTCCAGTGCTCATTTCTACATTTGTTTTCCCATCTCTTTGGAATATGAGGTTGAGATTTAATTAGGTTTAATTAAAGAAGTTTTTTAATAATAACAATTAATGATGTTTCAGCAGGTAGTGGGACTGTGGAGTTCTCAGTGAGAACTGCCTGGAGCAGAATGGGCAGCATGGCCCATTTCCTCAGCAGAAGGCAGTTAGAGAGGCCTCTCTGTAAACACAGGCACCCTCAGTGTTTGTATTTTGTGTGGTTTCCCTCAAAGAAGATCATTTAGAGCAGTGCTGTGCATTATTCATTGCCTCAGCACTCTGTGTGTAACTAATCCAAGGGCTACAGCTGCCTGGTAATAAGGATTAGCTCTTCTCATAGACAGAACAGAGACTGCCAAGCCAAGAAGTGTCCAAGGCCATGCAAGGACCTCGTGGTTGAGCCAGGGTTAGGATTTCACAGCATGTGAGCCCTGGTCCCCTCCTCTGCCCCCTGAGAAGTCCTCAGGAGGGCTGTTAGTGCCTTATCTGATTTCTGCTGGGAGAACTTCTACACTTGACATGCTGATGGGCAAGACCCAGAATTAGGACAAATATGTGGGCAGTGGGATGTGATTGCTCCTAGATACTGTTAACCATCACAATAATTCTGTGTGCCACTCTCCTCCCAAGCAACAGCCCTGTAGGTGCTGTCTGGTTACAGAGCACTAGTGAATACCCACAGCATGAGGAATGCCAGAATGTTAGCACAGTGAGGGCTCTCCTTTGCCTAATGGGCCCAAGGTTATGGATACTCCTCTTTCTGGACAGATGATGTCTATGACTGACTGTGGTGCTTTGGCATTGTCTGCTATTGCTACTGCTATTTACCTGTTGCTTTAACACTCAGGATGGAGTTGGTAAGTGTTAGGGTGAAGTTTAGAATTTGAGAAGCCTTTCTTGCACATCTGGCTTTGAACTTGAAACTGAGAAGCTGCCCACTGCCAGAAATGTTCTTGGGAAAAGAAGGCCACTGATGGAAATGCTTTCACACCCAGCAGTGCCCTGAAACCAGGATAGAAGATTATTCAGCACAGGTCCCCTACGCCCAGTCAGGGCCTTGCATCTCCTTCTGGTATTCTCTCCCATGCTCCAGAAACTCTCCTTGTGGGGTCACTGTCTACCAGGCAAATTGCTTCTCCCAGGGTTTTTCCTCTTCCTTGAAGGAAAAAAAACAAAACCAAAAACATCAGCACTATCAGTTGGACAAACTTAAACATGTCAAGTGGAGATTAGGAAGCTGTGCTAAAGCCCTTCACAACAGCCAGAAGAGGTGAGAAAGGCTGCTGAGGTCCTGTCTTGCACAGGAAGGTGTTGGCTCAGCCCTCTGCCAGTGGCCAGGGCAGTGCCTGGGCGTGGGGCCTTTGCAGGCTTGAAGTTTCTGCAGGGAGCTCTGCTTGAGAGCACCCAGCTCTGCAGCAGTGCCACCCAGAACACCCACACACAGGAAGTTTACTCAGCCTTTTGGAAACTTGAAGACCTCGGAAATTCAGGATGGGTTTATCTTCCTAGCTTAAAGACCCCCCTAAACAAGCTGGTGCTGTGTAAATAGCAACAGCAGCACCTGTGCTTCTGGCTGGGGTTTTGAAACACAAGTTTTCAGCTCCTTGTGTAACCACAATGCTGAAAAATGTCTTAGAAACAAACCCAAACCAATACCAGCAGGTTTCTCAGCCAGCAGCCTGAGCCCTGGGGATTAGAGAGATGCTACAATTAGAGAATTTGTAAGAGAGACAGCTCTACCTCCAGGGCCTGGCCTAGAGCCAGATACAGTAATTCATTCTCAGCCATGCTGAAAGGGCCACAGGGATGTTACTGATACAGCCCTATCATCCTCTCCCCTGGTGCTCTTTGAGGCAAGAGCAGACCTGTGCTTTCACCTCAAAATACTGATAAATAATACCTCAGCACTGACCCCAGCTTATCAGAAGGCACAAAGTAGCCATGTGTGCAGGTCTCCTGCAGCATCCAGTGCCTTCTCCTGTGATGTCTTGAAGGGAAGAGCTCTCCAGAGCCCTTGGCTGGCAGCATTGTCCCGCTGGTGCCGAAGGCAGCTGTGGGCACAGCACTCGGCTGAGGCAGTGTTCAGTGCACTTAGCACAGCATGGTGCAGTGAACGTGCCAGATTTCACTGCCTGCAGGGCAGCTTGACTTGGTTCCCTGAGGGTGCTTTTTCTCACAGCACTTTTTGCCAACAGAGCAATGATAGAGGGGATCCCTGCCCACCTCTTTGGTGTGGGTGTGCAGTATTGCTTTCCTCTGCCCTTAACATAGAAGCTGTTTGTTTTACCCCTGTATGTATGGCCAGGGAGGCATTTTTCTGGTATCTTCTGATTAAGCACGTCATTATCAGGTTATCCTTAATGAAGGAACCCCCTCTATCAGACAGCCTCAAGCCTGAAGGAATCAATATGGAGAAAGAACCTGAAGTTTTCCAGCTTTTTGGAACAATAACAAGTATTTTTAAGAGTGAGGGTTTCTAAGACTCGATGATACTGCTATACCATTGCCAGCTTTGCAATTTCATTGCTATAGCATCATCACACTGGCCCCAATACCATGAGTTTTATGGGTTTGCTTTGAAGAGCACATGGAGATAATTTGGTCTGCCTACCAGTTCCTGGCTCTTGCCTTCCCCTGTGCCTGCCTGTTCCCTGACAGCATGGCAAAGGTTGTCCACCCCCCTAAGCATGGCTCCTGGTATGAAAGCTTTTTCTTGAGCAGGACCTAGCACATGATGTTGAGAAGGGCAGTGGTTTCCAGCTCCAGCACACAGAACAGATCTGGTCACCTGAGATCTTCCTTCACTGTGTTTGAAGAGAAGATATTAATAAAAGTCAAAAGAGGAAGAATGAAGGAATTCTTGCTTTGGTTGTAGAAGAGTGTTCAGCAGAGGAGTCAGGTGATAACTGTTTGTTTTAATGGTTTGGTGGAAAGACTGCCTGGGACTGAGATGAAGCACTTCTGGCCCTGGCACTGCTACAGGTTTCCTAAATGCCCTGAATAAATCACTCTACCTGCACCAGGATTCCTTACTATCCCAGCTGCCTCTGCCACCACCCTGCCCATGCTGGAAAGCAGAAAACCACTGCAATGTAATACATGTTTGACTCATTTTGTTGTTGTAACTGATGCCAGAATAGGTATTATCCCCCTTCCTATAGGCTAAATTACTTTTTGTGGCAGAATAATAAATGCGGTGACTGGTGACTCCAGTCTTCTGTGCGAAAGCTGCTACAAGTGGCTTTTAAAGTCCTGAGCTGCAGAGAGGAAGGTGCCAGGATTAAGGGCAGGCATTAACACCACTGTGCTCCTCTTAAACAGGCACCAAGGTTAACCATCATCCTACAGGCACCTTGCCCAGGGACCTTGAACCGCAATTTGGGAAAAAACTCTGCATGGTCTGTTACTGCACAGCTCCAGGGCCTCACTGCCAGAGCAATTGAGCTCCCAGGGGTTGGGTAGTACCTATGACCTTGTGGGGTCAAGTGCTGTAGGAGAAGTCATTTATCTGGTGAGAATTTAACCCGAGTTACTATGACAATCAGTCAGCAGGCTGTCCTTGTGTCTCCTTCCTGGTTTCTGCCTGCTCAGAGGTGTTGAAGCATTCAGAGCACAGCAAAGCACCTTCACTTTCCAGCTCTAATGAGAGGCAACCATTGCTCCAGGAAGCGTGACTGAGGAGGGAGCTGTTGGGAGAGGCAATGCACCCTGGTGCACCCTGTCCCACTGGAGACATCCAGTGGGTGTCTGGAGTATGGCTCTGCAGCTTCCCTGCCTGTAGAAAGCTTGTGCAGGTACTTAAGCTGGCAGCACTCCAAAGAAAGAAATGAGGATCAAGCACTCCAATGCAGCTGAGGTGCACTTTGATAATGAGGAAGTGCCTGCAGAAAATCTGCCTGGGGACTCAGAAAAGGCTTCAAGGTAGCAGTGGCCATCCTTAAAGAGGGTGAAATGGTGTGGTGGCTTGGCTGTTGGTGCAAGGTGGCTTTGAAGAGCTACAGGACACAGTCATCCAGTGGATGCAGTGGTCTGTCCATCCCAACAGGGGACTCCAGCACTGGTGTGGGGATGGAGGCAGTGCTTTTACTGGGAGCTGCTGGCACACCATGTGCACACACAGGAAACACTTCTCTCCCCATCTTTCCCATATACTCTTGGCCCACACACTAAGTCCCAGCTTCACTGCCTCCCTGCACATGTTCTTTTGCTGTACACTTTTATCAACAAGCAGTTCCCTAAGACTCTGTAGCCCAAGAGCACATCTGGGCCTTCTTTTTGCAGCACTGCTGCTTTTACAGCCATGAACCACACATGAGCTGCCTGATCCCCTCAAGCTTTGGGGACACCTGCATGGGGTGGCTGTTCCCTTCCTGCAGCACTAACAGGCACAAACAGGAGCAGGAAGCCCCCAGCTCCCTGTAGGCAGGGATGGCACTTGGCTCAGCCAGCCCAGCTCCTGCTTCAGGCAGCTTTCCCTCCTGCAGGCACAAGTCAGGAGCTGGCTTCCAGCTCTGTCTGTGCATGGGCACTTACAGAATCAAAATTAGTCCCAGGCTGATCTACTGCATCCCAAGGATGCTCCTATGCTCCTGTACATCTGTCCTGGTGTAAGAAGCTTTTGTTCTAATCCATGGGTAATAACAATTTCTCAAGGATAATTATGTCTGGGAATGCAAGGTATGACATGTGGATAATGCATGCATGTCCTCATGCATGCCAGGTCTCTTTACACTGAAATACACACCTGACTAGTATTCCTGGGCTGCAGCACAGATACAAACATTTTTAATACTGTCAAAACTAATCGTTCCTAAAATCTCCCAATTGGTTTGAATGAAACTCACCATGAATTTCTCTGTGCCATTTCATACTGTAACCATGTATTGCACCAAAGTTAGAGCACTGGCCACTGAATTTATGTTATTTATTTTCTGTACAATGTGAATTCCAGTCTAGCAAACACTTAGGCCTGTGTTTCAATGCAAGCTGTGTGTGCTCAGGCTCGGTGGCCTCAATGCAGCTATTCACAGGCAAAGCCAAACACATATGCCTGTGTCTTTGTGTTCTCAGCCTCAGTGTGGAGGGATGAGACTTGCTCTTTCAGAAGGGGTGCTCTTAAAATTCTTGTCTGACCTGTGGTGTGAGATTGGGGGACTCAGAGATATGGGATGGAAATACTGTGCTGGCTGGTAGAGAAGTCCTTCAGGGCTAAAGTGCTGCCCTTGGGTCTTCCTGGTGCATGTATAAAACATATATGAAAGAGCCTTGAGGCCTATGAGGGAGGGATATCTGAGAATCTGAGACCACCCCTGAACTCCCTGAGTGATTCCTGGGCTCCTGGTAGCTGATGCAAGTTGCTGACTTGAAGCAGGCTCCAAAGTGCTCTGGCAGCAGGAGAGCCCACGGCCCTGCTGAAGGGCTTCCTGCTCGGCTGGCAGGACAGCATAATCTGCAGATTTCTTAATTGCATTTTTTAATGTAATAGAGGCTGTTCTCTCTTTCTGTGAGCAGAGCTGTGATTACCCACTCACTATAAATCTGTGTCGTGAGGGAGATGTAGGCTGTATATAGGTCATAGAAAATATAATTGTGTAACTTCATTAACGCATGCCTGAGCTAAGGGCTGAAATATGGCTTAGCTGCAGAAAATAGGGCTGTGGGCTTTAAATAGACTTACTTGGGCATCTCTTGGTGCTGGTGAGCTGGTGATGCTGTGAACAGATCATTGCTTCCTCTGTGAAAACAGAAACTCCTTTTGCAGAAAAACCTCTCTAAACATGCTTAATGACATTTTTTAGATCATTTACAGTATGTTTCAATATGCTAAATGTTGCTGGTTGAGAATAAAAGCATAATGAACCCACTGGGGAATGTGGGAGCTCTCCTCTGAGAAGGGGATGCAGAGCAGGGCAGATGGGGTGCTCTTTGGGCTGGGCTCAGTGGGGCACAGAGGATGGGAGCAGCACCCTGTGCTGAGCTGAGTCACACAGCCAGGGCCCTGCAGTGCCCACAACGCTCAGATCTGAGTGGCCATTCCAGACAGGGCCCACAGGAGTCTGGTAAATGCCCATGGGATCTGTTCCTACATCCATTGGAGAAGTCCCACACTGCCCCCTCAGGCTGTGCACTCCTCTCTGTGAGGACAAACCTGGCTGGATGCCTGCTCTGCCTGTACCCAGGGTCTGCTGTGAGAACACAGCAGAAAACACATCAACAAAACTTTTTGAACCTTATTTAGCAGCATAAGGCAGCCCTCCATGTGGGGCACTGGAATGTAGCAAAACCCAGGATTATGGGCACTGCTGAACTCCGATTTTTATGGTGAGCACATCCACAGGGGTGAGATGGCGCTGGGCCAAAGCTTTGTCACTGGTCCAGATCTGCAATGTATTTCTGTATACAGAGACCTTGTTTTCCTTCTCTCTGTTTTGTTTTTTCTACTTTCTGAAGAATGAAAGTCCCTTTGGCTTCTCTCTCTGCAGGGATTCAGATCTTAGCAGCAATGCCAGGTAGGCTGAGGAGCCCTCCTCAGTACAGCCAGAAACACTGCTGGTCCTGCATGATGGGGGTTATCCCTTAAATAATAATACCCTTTTTAGTTTTCTAACTTTCTAAATTCTCTCTCTTTGATTTCTTGTGCTTTGAATACATAATTGGATAACTTCCACGGTGGAGAGCTACTCAATAATTGTATATAAATGAATCACAACATCTTTTGTGCACTTGCATGGGTCCAAGTTCCCATATCCCGGAGGTCAGTTCATGTGTCCAGAGTCTGTTTACTTCCTTTGCTGTCATAAGTGTAATTAAAGATTTTACACCATTTTGCATAAATGGATTTCAAAGCACTTTTTGCCACTCCTAGAAACAGAGGAAAATTCCCACCTGCTTTTCTTTACTCTGTCTTGTCTCCTACATGTTGATTTTTGTTTCTATATACATGTTGCAACTCGTTGGCCAACACAGAGCCCCATTTCCTGGAGAGGAGGAAGAAAAACCAAATGGAAGGCACCACCTGAGTCAGGAAGAGCTGTCCATGCAAACAGCGTTGTCTCCATGTTGAGACCCTCAGCTCTCCCAAGTTATCCTGGTTCTCAAGCTGCTGGGGGCTTCTCTGCAGCTGCTGAAAGCCCAGCTGGAGACTCAGTGTGGTATGACAGCCATTCCCTGGAGAGCCAGGTCCCCACCGGGCCTGGCTGGCTGAAGCTGCTCTGTTTCATTGGGGCCAAGAGTAGATATCTGGGGGGTGCAACAGGACAGTCTCACTCCTGCCCTAAGCCACTAAGTCAGGGCTACAGATAGAACGTCACAGGTTAGGCACTGCCCTGTCTTAGCCCTCTGCTGGCTGAACTTTATCTGCACTTCTATCTTGTTCTCCCAATGGGGTTTTCTTTGCTGGCAGCACTGAGTGCTGTTGCATCCTCTCAATGGAGCCAGATGAGCTTTGTCTGTGAAATGGACAACTGACAGCGTGAGAATGCCCCAGCCAATGTGGTCTGTCTGTATATGCTGTATACGCTGCTGTGCGGCTCATGCCACATCACCCCGGGTATGCTCTGCACCCACTCCTGCCCACCCTCATCCTGCAGCTCCTCTGGTACCTCACTGTCCATGCCCGGTGCACTAGTCCTAAAGCCTGCCCTGCAGCTGCCTCATTACCCAGAAATGTGGGGAGCTTTCATTCTTGCATGAAGCATTCCGAGCTTCTGCCCTCCCCCGTCCGCCCTCCTTTTGCCCTGGTTTCTCCACAGCTTTCCTCCTTTCCATCCTCCCTCCCCTGCTGCAGCTTCCTGCCCTTTGATGTGTGGCTCCTCCTCTGCTCCAGGGTACAAGCTGCTTACCAGGTGGAGATGACTGCTCCCACCCCACAATTAGGTGCAATTATAATGTTATGCTTTCCCCCCACCCCAACCCTTGCTCTGGAGTGGCTCAGAGCAGACTCCTGCTGTGGGCTAATGACAGGGGGGACATGGACCAGGCTCTGGTCTGTGCAGGTGAGTGGTGCTGGTGGTGCTGGAGATGGAATGACAGGAGGGCCCTGGGGAGGACACTGAACATGTCCTGGCCAGCTGGCCCCAAGCAGGGACTCAGCTGCAGCATCCCAAACCTGCTCCACTCCGAGAGGTGAGCGCAGATACCTCTCCCTTCTGTGGTCAGGCAGAGCCCAGAAATGTGCCCCTGGGGAAGGTGCAGCCAGTGCTTGTGTGGAGACGTCCCAGCAGGGGCAGTGAGCTCAGCTGTCAGCTCTCATCATCTGTGCTTCGGCTGTGCAGTGCCTTGGCAGCCTTGGGGTGCTCCTTGGCTGGCAGTGGCCAGTGGAGAAATAGGGCTGCACTGAAGCTCCTGCACTTCTGAGGGTGCTGCCTTTGGCTGGATGTGGCATTTCCTGCAAAGACAAGTTTTCTTCCGGTGCTGTTGGTGCTGCCTGCAAGGAGGGTGATGGCTATAGCCAAGCCCACCCTACTTGTCATCTCCACTCTCAGTGGGACTCAAGGAGTGTCAGCTCCTGCTGGCTCCTGACTTGTCAGCTTCCTGGCCATGGCCCACTGCTGCACACTCCAGCAGCAGGAGTTCCATGGAGCATGGCTGGGTGAACATCTCAATGCTCAGGTGTGACTCTGGCTGCAGTGTGCCAGGAGCCACAATGGCAGTGCCAAGCCACCCAGATACGTCCCTAGCAGGGCTGGCACTGCAGGGCAGCCCTTGGGTACTGGGCAGCACCTGTAGGCCAGGGCAAGCAGGAGCCCATCTTGCTGCAGAAGGGTAAAAGACTTCCTCAGAACCATCCCACCCAAGGGCACATTGTTGCCATCACAGCCAAGGAGTCCTGGCTCCATCCCACATGAGAATGCTTCATGTGCAGATGTGGATAAGGACACAGACACACTTCCACGTCCAAATGTTCCACTGTGGCCAAGCTGGCCCTTTGGCAGGACTTTCTTCTCTGATTACTCTGCAGGATGTGGGCAGCTGAGCTCAGGAGAAAAAGTGCTTGCTGGTATGCAGTGCATGGGGAATCCCACCAGTGCACTGCAGCATGGCAGCACTTGTACCATTCAGGCCAGGGTCTGTCCAGGGATCTCCTGACTTCTAACCTGCTTGTACTGCAAGAGGTGCAGGTGAATGCGGGGCTTGCAGAAAGTCTGCAGGACCTCTCTGACTTTGACATGGGCAGCCAGAGCAACCCCATTAGGGACATGGATGGCTGCCAAAGCACTAACAGCTGTATGGAGGCTCCTCTGCCCCGTGTCAAGCACTCTGGCACACCAGGGACTGGGTGCTCCCCTGGGCCATTCACCCCCAGCTGGTGCTGCTGGCTCTGTGATGGATGATCCAGGCACAGCTCTGGTGGTCACTGAGGTCCTAGGACAAACCTTGGCTGTGCTGTGTTTCAGGGCACACCTCAGCTGTATGGGCCCAGAAAGGGGCAGGACTGAGCTATCTGTGGCTCTTAGGCAGTCAGGAGGTCATGAGTGTGTGTGTGTATGCATGTGTAGTAAGGCATGCAGGGCAGCATGTAAAAACACACCTAGAGAGAAAGTCTTAACAGGGATTAGATTAAAATGTAATTAAACACAGTTTCCTGTCAATTACTCAAATCTTCTTGCATAACTCTTGAAACTGGCTGCCTTCACAGATGGTTGCTCTGCTGTCAAAGGCATTTGCTGGGCACCTGTTGGAAAAAGTGCCAGGTAAGCATGGAATTAATGGCACCGAACCTTTCCTTGTACTAACATTTAAAAGTCTTGAAGAAAACTGCTGAAATGTCTTACAGCTACTCAGACAAACCTGTGATGCATCCTGCTGCTTCATGCTCCTCGTGTACTCACATCAAGTGACTATGATGGGGACAAGGACAGTGCAGTGGCCTGGAGGATCTCCAGGGCTCAAGCAGGAGGCAGAGGAAGCTGCATGTCCCCCCTTGGAGCATGGCCATGGCTGCTGCTGGACCAGAGGGCGCAGGATGGGAGCTGCTGCTCTCCCCAGCCCCTCTCAAAGGCTGTGGCACTTCTCTCCTTCCCCTGCCATTTGCACCCAGGCCTGAGGCTTTAGTGAGCGGCTGCAAGGCAGAGAGCTCTGCAGCTGCAGGGCGATATCCAGACACGTGGGGTGCCTTTGTTTGCCTGGGTGAGCAGCCAAGTTGCAGCCCATCTCCAGCTTCGTACCAGCTGCAGATCTAAGGCAGCTGACTGGCCTGCAAAAAACCTAAACACGTCGAGGACCAGGGAGTGGCTTGTGCCAGAGCTGAATAATGATGATCCCAGCACACTTATAAAGAGAAGCAGAGAGCTCACCACAGAGCTGTTCCTTGACGCACTGGTTCTCTGTGGAGCATCACTGCGCCTCATCCACCAAGGTATGTCTGAATTGGGAGATTAAAAATGGGAACTGTCTGTGTCTGCAGCAGGGCCTGTGCCTGCAGCTGGATACAGACAGGGCTTTTCTTCTAAACTTGGGGAAAATGTTACTTCTGCTCCTGTGGAAGAGTTTCCAGCCAGGGAAGCAGAGGAGCCCAGCGCTGGAGGGTCTGTACATGCCAACCTGCTCCAAGTAGAGCCCAAAGTATGTGGGCAGCATCCTGGTTCCAGAGAGTGTTTGGGTGCAAGCAGCACAGCTCCTGCTTCTGCTCTGCAGGAAAACCTGTCCTTTCTCTCCTAACTCCACGTTTTGGGGGGTCAGTTCATGTTGTATTTGGTGCTGATTTGAATATCTACCAACTTCCCCGCCTTGCAGTGCTGTGTATATCCTGGCACACAAAGACCCCTCCAGAGGCAGCTGCACTGTCTCTCCCACCCTGTTGCAGTGTCAGGCAGCCCTGGCATACCTGGGAGTGTTCCTCCTGCCATGCAGGTGTGTTCTGCAGGTGTACAGTGCTCAAGTTCATGCCCCAGGGCCCCAGTTCTCCACTGGCTTTGGAATATGTTCCCTGTGCTCCACCATTTTAAAGCAAATATCCTGCATTTCACCTTGCCTCAGCTTTGGACAAACAATGATGCACCTGTGGGTCCTTGGACATTTATCACCCCTGCATCTTGCTAGGTGTCAGATGTGGGTGATGAGTACAAGTGTTCTCATCAGGCATTGCCTGGCTTCTCATGTTGCTGCTGGGCACAGCCTGAGCACAGGCAGGGCTTGAGGCTGTTTTGGGCTTGGGACTTGTTTGTCACTTTTCTAATGATTCTTTCCTCCTTGCTGTGCCCCTGAGATGCCCTGCTGCATGTCCTGTCCCTCGTGCCATTTCACAGAAAGCTCTGCTCCAGGGAGACCCCAGCTCAGCTATTTTCCTTCTGCCCAGGTCCATTTCCCGCCTGCATCCCAGTGCAGCCATGCTGGGCACAGCAGTGCGGCTCTCGGTCCTGCTCAGCCTCTTCAGCATTGGGAAAGGCCAGATGTTTCATATGGGACCATGCCCAGATCCATCAGTTCAAGAAGAATTCGATATCAACAAGGTGTGAAAAGTTTTCTGAAAATCTCATAGCGTGTTGCAAGTTAAGTTAAGGGGGCGTGGGACTGACAGCAAACTGCCTGGGTGCAGGGGGTGGTGGCAGGTCTGGTCACATCTTGTGCCACAGCTGCCAGCGAGGGTCTGCAGCTCTGCTCACCCCCCAACTCCAACCACTGATGGGCAAAAACTATGCTGACAAAAGAACCAGGCTGCTCTGCCTCACCTCACACATCTCTTTAAACTTTCTTTTGTCAGTATTTGGGGAAATGGTACGAGATAGAGAAGCTGCCCTCAACTTTTGAGAAAGGAAGCTGCATTCAGGCAAATTACTCATTGAAGGAGAACGGGAAGTTCAAGGTGATCAACAAGGAGATGCTGTAAGTGTTTGTGTTCAGGCCATACCCTCACTGTGGCAGTGGCACTCCTGTCACCTCTCTTGTTGTCCTGAGTGTTCATTTTTCTCCAAATTGCCTGTGTCTGGGGCTGAGGATGCTGGGGGAGGCACCCTGTGGTTTCAGTAGCTCTTCTGAGGGATATGGGTCTCTGATTCCTGCCAGTGACCTGAGGATCACCAGGTGTCTGTCTCATTGTCCAAGGTGAGTGATAAGAAAATAGATCAAATGTACATGGTGACTTCAGCATAAAATAGCCTGGATCTCCCCCCTGACTGGCTTGTCAGCCCCAGAGATGGCTGAGAAGCTGGATACCCTGGGTTGTGTTCTGGGGGCTCATGGGGCTGGTTATGGGACAGCAGCTACCACCTTGTGCCCCTGCATGCTCAGAATTGCCTGTGCTCCTCTCTGCTCCAGAGTAAAGAGACGCAATGAAAAGGGGCAGGGAAGGTGAAGCACATGAGCAATTTTTACTTAAATATTTGTCAGCCTACTTCTGGAGAATTTACCTTGCACAGGTAGTAACTGTTGTGCAAGGGAATCAGAAATCAGTGTCAGTTTAAATCAGTGGGGAAGTAAATACTATTCCGTTTATTAGGGAATTAGGATAGTTTGAAATTATCTAGAATCCTGGGTTTTTATGTGGAAAGATGCAGGTGTTAATTCATCTGCTTCCATTATCAGGCTGTGCTGTTGTGGGCTGCTGCTGAGAGGGGCTGAATGGATGAGAGGGAGCGAGCAGCGAACGCAGCGTTGTCCCCTGTGCTCCTGGCATGGCATGGGGACTTTGTTCTGGCTCACAATAGCAACAGCATAGGAACACATCCCTTGTGTCCAGAGCAGAGCAGCATCCTTGCCATTCACTGAGTGCCCAGCACTGTCTCAGCAGCTCCACTGCTTGGGCTGTGCCTGGCAAACAGCTGGACATTCATTTGTGCCTGCATTAATCTCTGTGAGATTAAATCCAATCACTGCTGTCACTGCTGCGACATCTCAGGACCCTGAAATATTAGGGATGTTATGGGTCAGGTGTGCACTGTGCATGGCTCCAGCATCAGCCCCTTGATCTCTGCTGCTGGCAGCATTCACTTCTGCCTCCTTGACTGTTCCTGTTTTACAGGAAAGTGTGAAACTTTCCTGCCTGATAGGCAGCATCCAGATCTTGAGGCATCTGTGCAAAAATGTGATTATAAGATGGGCAGCTCAAGTCTTAGGGCTTGCTGCCAGCAGGGCAGGGTTCTGAACGAGCAGCCAAAGAAACTCTGGCTCACCACACAGGGACAGGTAATTTGCGTGCCGAGGAATGTGCAGTGACCTGGAAAAACCACAAGTGATTAAAGAGAAGTGAACATGTGCCTTCCACAATTACCAGGAGCTGAGCTGCTCCCTGGCATATCCAAGATCATGGATGGGATCCCTCCATCCTCCCATGCTGAGTTCCTCCCACCTAGTGCAGAACAGTCTTGCTCTGCTTCTTCTCTGTCATTGTCACCCTGGAACCAAAGGACATCCCACAGGGATACTTGGTGAGAAGCAGCCTGGGATGATGGGGCAGTTTATTCTGAGAGACAATCTACCCAGCTGTACCTGGGCCAGGATCTACTGTGCCCTGAGTGCTGCTGAAAACATCCACAGCGATGCTGGGCCTTACGAGTTCCTATTTCAGCCACCTCTTGACAGGTAGTTGTGTCAAGAGGGATGATTTAGGGGAAGTGAAAAAAAATTATCTCCCACTTCCCTAACTTTATTTCTCACCTTTGTCGTTCTCCCCTTAGTTCCAATGGCAAAATCAATGAAGCTGAAGGAGAACTCATGCACATGGATGTAAAGCAGCCAGCCAAGCTGGGCGTCCGCTTTAACTGGTGTAAGTGTGTGGTGGGAAGGCTCCCCAGTGCCCGCGGCCTCGGCAGTACTGAGCACTGTGCCATGGCACCAGGGGTCAGAAACTGCAAAGCAAGGGGTGGAGCTCCCCGTGAGACTTCAGCACAGCAGGAAAGGGCTAAAATAGACCTTGTAGCCTCCAGGCAGTGGTTTGGTGACACTGATATGCCATTTACAGCAACAGCCCCCTCAGTGGTGGAGAACTCTTCACCAGCTGATCTCAAAGCAAGAAAGATCAGCAGCCTCGCCATCCTTCCAGGTCATTTCAGAGATGGGGACAGGCAGGTGGGGAGGTGGAGGAGGCAGCCCCAAAGTGCTGCAAGAGCCAAGAATAAGCTTGTTTCTCTGTACACTGCAGTACAGCTATTTGCCCACGCTGCCTCTATGTACAAGTGGCTTTTAATAACCATTAATAATATGGTTTTATTTGCTTGTTCCTTTCCTTGTCACTGTAACACTCGAAAGGGGCCTGCTGAGGTGCTGTGCCACAGTGCACAGAGCTTTCCTCTGTCTGCAGCAACACTGGAAAGTGAGCTGCAGTGTCCCCTTGGAATCACTTTTAATTATGCTCCTTCACACCTTTTCTTTGGCAGTTTCATAGCTCTCTTTCACAGAGGGGTTATTTGGAGAAATGGGTGGAGGAGTGGTAGTTGCAAAGGAAGTACAATGACTGTTCCATGAGCACAGCCAGACTTAAATCTGCGTTACTACGGCATCACTGGCTGCAGCACGTCCAGCTCCAGCCACCTTCACCAGGTGTGAGCCCAGAGAACAGCTCTGGGCTCAGCTGGCTCCCCATGGCAGGGTTCCCCATGGCAGTGGGCAGTGGCTTGTGCTCCTCCTATCGCCAGTGTCAGCTCCCAGCACTACAGTTCCTTCCTGGCAGCCAGCACCCTCACACTGGTGAGGCTGGGCTGGCTTTCAGCAGCCCAGGAGAGCTGTTTGGGTCAGAGCATTAACTTTCCAGAAAGACTTTCATAGTCAGGGCTTTGTGCCTTTCTCAAGTTCTTCTGGGCAGAAGAAGGGAGTTTTGGTAGGCTCTTATAAATTATAGAGCACAAGTATGCAGCAGCCAAAGTGGGAACAGTCCCAGGACTGTGGCTGTGGTGCTGCAGAGCTGTCCAGAGCTGCTTACACACGGCAGTCACGGTGCCCTCCTCTCTCCTAGTCATGCCTGCTGCCCCTTACTGGGTCATCTCCACTGACTATGAAAATTACTCCCTGGTTTACTCCTGCACTAACATCCTCTGGCTCTTCCACATGGATTATGCCTGGATTCTGTCAAGAACTCCTGACATGCACCCAGAAACCGTGGAGCACCTGAAGAGTGTTCTCCAGTCCTACAAGATTGACACCGAGAAAATGATGCCCACTGATCAAGCCAGCTGCCCTGCTGAGATGTAACTCCTGGCATGCAGTGACACAGCACCAGACCAGAGATAAACTTTGTTACTTGCTTCATTATCCATTAGAATTTCTTTGTGTACCTGAGAAATTTAATAACATTAGTTTCATCTTTACTAACAGTAGTTTGCCAGCCCAGAGTTACTTCTAGCTGTCATTACCTGTATCGCTCTTCCCCCTCTTTTTGTCTTGCTCTGACTTTTGCAGCATAACTGACTGAGTCAGTGCTGATGGGTGAAAGAAAGAAATCCTGAAGTAAAGACCTGAAACTCTGCTGTTGCTGTGAGTCCTCCAGCACGTGGATGAGAAAGGGTATGAGTTGTGATGTGGAAGTATTAGTCCTGGGGAAAAATCATTCATCACATAGCCCCATGTTCATTTCCAAATTTTGCCTTGATGCTTCTGGGCCTGCCAAGAATATACAGTATCTGAGCTACACCGTGGACACTCCCTTAGCAGCAGCAACATCCAGACATGGTGGGTCAGTCCTGGGAACTGAGGCTGGGGGTCTTGAAAGTTTTCCAGTGCAGGGATGTAGTCATATGTTGCTGCTAAGTCAGCAGACCTCCTTGCTAGAAATCAGATCTTGCCCTTTGTATTTTAAATCCAAAAATGTCCAGATATTCAGCATCACTCCATCCCCAATGTCTATATGTGTCCTTCTCTAGCCTCTAGTGAAACTGATCCTGTCCTCCCAAGGGGCTCTGACTGTACTTGTCAGCAGGCATAAAGAGATGGGGCTGCTCCCTTGTTCTCTCTTCCAGAGGCTTTTTCCTGAACACCAGGAGACTGCAGGCTCTGCCTGACTTCCTGCCCACTGCTGTTGCACGTGCCGAGTGCCCGCTGGTGCTGCATCTGCCCTGGCAGGTGTTCAGCAGGCACCGTGACAACTCTGCTTGAATAGCATTCATGCAACTCATTAAAAATGAAATAAAAATACCTGCTTCAGGCCTTTTGTACCTTCCCAGCTGCACAGCCTTTGCCAGCAGGCTGGGGGGCTCAGTGTGTGGGGCCTGCCTTTCCTCTGAGGTCACAGCACAGCCACAGCAGGGCTGCAATGAACATAACAACCACAGCTGGAGGGAAACGGTTTGTTCCAGGAGCCTGGAGCTCTTTCCAGCTCTCCAGGGCTGGATGTGTGGGCACCTCCCATTGTCTGGGCCCTGCCATCAAATTTGTGTTGTGGCTTTGGCTGACAGTGACCCCCATCTCCTGTTCTTTTATTGACATGAAGAATTAATGATGTGGATGTAGAATGCTGTAAATCTGCAGGAAAGATTCTACATTTATTTTGGTAGGACTCTAGTGATGTGGGTGTGCTGCAGAGCACTTTCTTGCTCTTGGAGAGCTACAGGAGCTGAGCAGAGAGCCAGTATGTCACTAATCTTTACCAGCCAGAGTAGGCTAGGATGGGAGGGACCAGAAACAACTGCCATATTTAAGTCATTATCCCTTTAAACTTTGAAATCCTAATGCCACAGTTCCTGAGACACAGAATTAAACACTCCACCCTATTTTTCAGGCTGTAAGGCTATAAGGATGATGGACATGCCAGGATACAAACAACTGCATGGTTGTTCCCAAGTGTGTCAGATTCTGGGTGTAATCATTTCATCACTGTTTCATTGGGTTGCTATTTTCCTTCTCACATGGGTAGTGCTGCTGTAGCCCTCACTCTGTGTGATGCAAGCCCATGGCACGGTGGCTGTGCAGGCACTGAGCCCTAGGGTGGGAACCTGCAGCCCCATCAGCTGGGCAGGCACTGCCCCTGGATCTGGCTGGGAGCTGGGATCTCCAGGTGTGGCTGAGAAATGGGAATGTTTCACTCAGCACAAAACCCTGCTATGCTTGGGCCCTCTGGTGACCATGCTGGCTCCTTCATTGTGCCTCAGAGACCATGACAAACATGGGTTGCTCTGGCAAACACGTAGTGCCAAGGGCATCTCCTCATGGCAGCACAGAGTTCAGGGACACCACAACTGCAGCCTGTCCTGCCATGTCTCACCAGATGTCCCCAGCACAACCCTCAAGTGCATGTGGGAGTGCCAAACAGGCACCCACACTGTCCCAAGAGCTCCATGGACGTGCAGACACCGCCAGGGCAGCACACACCTCCCGGTGTGCAGCTCCTGTGTGTGGGCAGCAGCCCTGTGCACACGCCAGACCTCTGTGTCCATGTGTCCTCATCAAAGTATGTATGGATCTGAAGGGGAGATCCTGAGAAGATGGAGCCAGGCTCTTCTCACTGGTGCCAGCCACTAGGACAAGAAGCAATGGACAGAAACTGATGCACAGGAAATTTCCGATTTCACCTGAATCTGAGGAAGTTCTTTACTGTGTGGGTGATGGAGCACTAGAACAGTTTGCCCAGAGAGGCTGTGAAGTTTCCATCACTGGACATATTTAATGACAATCTGGACACAATCCTGTGCACTGTGACCCCTTCCAACCTGACCAACAGTGGTTGTGTGTCTGTGTGCCCATGTGTCCCCACAGCTGTGTGACTGCGTACCTCTGCCCCTATGTCCCCCTGTGTCACTGTGTCCCTGTGTCTGTGTCCCTGCCACATCTGTATGTTCATCTGTCCATGTGTGCACGGATCCGTGTCCATGCCGTGTCCATGTGTCCATCTAGCCTCTGTCCATTTATCCATCTCCATGCCGTGTCTGTGTGTCCATCTGTCCATGTCCATATGCCTGTGTCTGTACCATGTCCGTGTGTCCATGGATCTGTGTCCATGTGGCCATCTCTCCCTGTGTCCGTATGTCCATCTCTCCCTGTGTCTTGTGTCCATCTCTCCCTGTGTCCATCTGTCCATCTGTGCATCTGTCCATCTGTCCATACGTCCGTGTGTCCATCTCTCCCTGTGTCCGTGTGTCC
>VWYI01036732.1:54052-97849 GCA_013399455.1 Anthoscopus minutus | reverse complement strand
TTCTGCATTGAAAAAATCTCATATATGAGCTTTTTAAATAGATGTACAAGGCAGCCATCACTAGTTATCTGAAAATGCATTTATGGGAGGCTGAGCTTCAGCTGGATGACTACAAAACAAGTCATACAAACCTGCAAATTCCATGGGATAAAATGCCCTTGTAGCTGATTAGTAATCACAGCATTCACTAACAGAATCCACTGAGATGTTCTAGGTACGAACACTGCAGTGTAGCCTTGATTTTAATATTCACTCTGAGAAACAGTGTGGCTGCTCCCCTGCATGCCTGAACTCACAGCAGCAGCATCCTGCCAGTTGCTTTCTGTTGTTCATCACAGACTGTAAAGTGTACTCTGCTTGTAGAGTACAGGAATAGCACAGGAAAACCACCAGTGATGCACATTTCTGCAGCAAATTATTACACGGATGCTGGATAAGACTGTGGCTTCTGCTTTACAAGACATCAACCTTGCTGACTTTGAGTTTTCTCAACAGGAGCACCTGGAAGCTATAGACACAACTTTGGCTCTTCAAACTAATAAGAAAGGGATTTGTTCAACAGGTGAAAGCCAATCTCCTTGAGAATCCTTATGTCACACTAGTATAGATTTTTATTAGTGTTACTGCTAACCTGACATAGTGTAGGTATGACTGATCTGTTCATCTACTGCTAATGCAAGAGAATGTGTTGGGCTCCAAGCTTGAGATGGGTTCCTGGTACTTCAATTTCCCTTTAGGACAGGTGGTGTTGGGAACATGCCAAGGACATAGTCTGAGGGCCTGGCAATGAGACACTTTTTCTTACTCATAGAACATCAACCACTCTTCTGGACCAGACACCTCTTTAAACTCTGGTAGTGGTGTTCTATAGCCTGTCCCTGCCATAATTCTTCATGACTCCATTGACCGTAAAGGTAAAGGATTAGCATAAAAGGAAGAATCACGGTAACATTTTTTCAGGAAGAGAAGGAAGCCCAATAGTCTGAGAGGCTAAAATCCTATTTGCTGGGACCTGGCATGATGAAGGTATTCCTGCTGCTCTGTACCCTGATGGTTGATTAAATAAGCTTAGACTCCCACTCTTTGTGGGGTATTATGCCTTTTCATTTTATGTATATCATTAAAAATCCATCCAATGTAAAAAATTAAGTTTTTGAAGCACAATTTACATGTTAGTTATTCACTTTGCTGCATAGCCAAGATTTAGTAAGTGCTATACTTTGTATGGGATAGGAATCTTGATATAGGGTCAACACAGACACAAATCAAAACTGTAAGCTTAAAATATTCTTTAATCACATCCTGTTTCTCTAAGATTCTGAGGGTCTGTAGCTTCTCCATTTTTTATTCCTGATGAGAAAACCACATGGCAGCCTATTCAATAGGAAAAAATACACCTTCTTGCGTGAAGTCCCTAAATATTTTGGACCGATTTTCAATACCAGCTTCTGGATGAGGAGTTTTCAGAAAATGTGGGGGTCTTAAAGATGGGCCTTTAAGCATCCCAGTGGAAAACCACAGCCTCCATCTTTGGCATTAAAATTAAAGTTAGCGTGTTGTTTAAATAGTTACAGCCCAGCCTTCAACCTCTGACTTCTTTCATGGGTTGTTGTCGGGGGACAGAGGGCTTGGCTTCACTTTTCCACACTTGTTCTTTTTAGTTCCTGAAGAGTCTTTGCTGTGGTAGCTCATGGAGAGAGCTCTGAAGAGGATTAGCAGTGACTGTAGCTGTGGCTGGCTGAAATCAAACTAGGAGAAGGAAGTATCTAGCTAAATTCTGGCCCATAATTAATACATTTGAGAAAATTGTGTTCTGCTCATGAACATTCCTCGAGGAAATAAAGATTAAATTTGTTGAGTAAATTATTAACTGCAAATTATTCACACAGGTTCACTTGCTATTCTAAGATTTCTGCAATATCTGAGTTAGATAGCACTGAGAGACACATAGCCACAAAATCACAGGCTGAGGGCAGTATTCCTTTCTCGTTCTTCAACTTCTTCTTGTTCTTGTTGTTTTTGTCTTTGTTTTAATTAAAATAAACAGACTAAGAAACCCTGGGCTTTTTTAGTATTAGGCAAAGCAATGTAGAGCCCCAAGGTATCTTTGAATCTGCAGTTAAACTTGGGCCAGTTTTGTCTGATGGACAATGAAAAACGAGTTGCTAATACAGAGAAAGTCTCATTTCATTTGCTTTTTGACAGGTGGCCAGTGTGCTAAACCCTTCAATCTACTTCACACCCTACTTTCTAGTTTTATCAGAATAATCAAATATTGAAAGGATAAGTTTACTCTTGCAGTTTAGTCTGGAAGTGATCTCTCCTCTAAGAGAAGGTAACTGGATGGAGCCCCTGAGGGAATATGATACCATGTGGGAGGGAGGCACATAAAGCACCTGAACATCCAGGACTATTCATCACGGTCTATTCATTAAAAGTGAGTAATGACAATAATAAGCTATAAGGGATGTTGCCTTTTATAAATATAATGACAGCGGGAATCATTCTCATGGGGTCATCTTAATTATTTTTAAGTGGATAGCCTTTTGCTCATAAGACTTTCCAGATAAAAGAGTGACATTGCCTGGTTGTTTCAGGAGAGAGGAGTCAGTCCAAGTCCCATAAAAATCACCTGAAAAACTTCTATTGATTTCACTGTGATTTGGATCAGATTCAAAGTCCAGCAAGCAAAAGGAATAAGTTACATGCAGTCATGTCCATCAGAAAACTAAGCATAATAATTTTTCTTTTAATTTTACACAGGTATTCATTTCCCTTTGAAAAATTAGTTTCAAACACAGAGGATATAAGCACCAAGAATATTATTAATTTTTAATTCAAAAGAGCTCCTTTTGAAACCTAATGGTTAACTAAATTAAATGAACTTAATGTTATATATGTTTGATTTTTTTCACTTTGTTACTTTTTAAAACTGGTAGGTCGACCTTCCAAGGGCAAGAACATAATCAGGTCAGCCTTCAAGCTGCTATAATTTTTCTGATATGTGCATGAGGAAAGGAAATAGATATGGGTGGGTACTATATCTCTTGAAATAGCCTCTTTCTTCCTGTTTAACAATAAATATTCTACAGAAAGGAAGCTCATATATTACTCTTCAGCTGAGTTCCCATTTTATTAATCATGAAGGTTTTAGCAGTGGCCTGACACAGGAAATCACAGTCTAATGATCAGCCGAGGCTGATTTAATCCTCACGTTTGGATCACATTAAAATGAAAACCAATATACTGCAATGTAAATCTATGGAGATAATAATCAAGTTTAATTACAATTAAACATATATACAGCTTTTGTAACAACTTATGCTGAATTACTAAGGCTGATTAAATATCCATGGTAAAACCTCCTTCTGCTTAGAAACTTAAACTGATATTTCAGGTGGTGTCTTCAGATACAGGAGATATAAAAATCTCTGACTTAACCATTATTATTAAGTAATTATTATTAATAATCTCAATTATTAAGAACTCTGGTGGATATGTTACTTGCCATAATAAAATCCTCACATTTGATTTAAAGTAGTGTTGTTCTGATTAAAATGTGAAATGAAGCATCATGGGCTGAGGTTCAAAACCTAGTCCACTGCAAACCACTAACCAAGAGAGTTTTGGGCTATATTTGACAGAATTCTGGTACTTTAACTGCACTTCCTCTTTCCCTTCTTACCAACCCCCATCTTAGAAGGCCTGGAAGGAATAACCTCATAACACCATTACTGTATAACAATTATTCCTTTGTCAGTCAGTCTCAGTCCATCCAGCTGCCCATTCTTCAGAACCCAAAACACCCTCCAAAACTTCTCTTAAACATTTAAAGAAGTCCAAATAGAAAACTAAAACGAGAATTCATCTGATGAGCATATTTTATCCCTCCTTGGAATATTCATATGGTAGTAGAGAAGGAAGTATATTTTTAAAAAGAGCTTTTATTTCTGCCAAAGTTATGAATTAAGGCTTCTTAGAATACATTTGCTTGGAAAAAAATAATTTTGAAAAAAAAAATTACCAAAGTTTTTTCTTGAAAGTTAATCCTGAACCCTTTTCTTGCAACTTGTTAAGATACTTCTTTTACATTTGTAGTAATCTTAAATTAAGATTTAATTGAAGCTCTGTTTAAAAATTTGGGGTTTGAAACTGAGAATTTGCTTCCATTGCTCAGCAGAGTTGCAAATATTTAATAGTTTCAAGGTTTGTGGCCTATGATTCACAACAAATAAGTTTTACTTAGGATGCTCAAGGCTTTTTTTTTCTCTAAGATAAAAAATTTCAAGCAAAATGAGGCAGGAATTTAAGCTGTTTTAATAGCTCCACTTTCTTTAGCTTTTGGGCTGATTTTCAAAAGGTTAAAGAGGACCTCTGCCTTTTCCCTCAGCCTCTTTGTTTAAAGTCTTCTGTAAGACTTGCTTTTTCTCCCTGTGACTTTTTCAGCAAATCAAGGAAAACAGAGGACTGAAAAGTGCTGTCTCAGGGAGTCCCAGTTCTGTGACAAATGGCAAAAAAATGTATTCCACCATGCAAGAGAAAAAGGTGGCTTTAGGTAATTCTATACCAAACAGCAACCTACAATTTCACTGCTTTTATTGCATTGCTGGAGAGCCAAGAGAGGAACAGTGGAGTTAAGGGCCAGTTACACCCACAGTGTAGCTCACACCTGATATCAATAAGATGTCCCAGTCCTCTGAATATCAGCACACCTTCTTCACACACAAGTCCCAGCACAGGTGGAAATAAAGGTGCACTTAGTGCCATAAGGCTGACAGGGAAAAATTGAGAGAAGAAAAGAGAATGATTTCTTGAGGTTGTCCAAAGTCTTAGTGAGGCCTCATAGTGACATAGCAGCAGATAAGTTTTAAAGTATTTCTTACTTTGAACCCTGCCCTACTTTTCAACTCATCTTGGTGCACCTCTGTGTTTCTTGTCCCCATCACTTCCTCCCCTCCTTCCTTCCCCGCTCCCCAAAGGAAGAGCTCACTTTACTCCCCCATGCAACAAGGCAGCTGTGTGAAGTCATATCCTGATAGAATAAGGAACTGCATAACCAATGTACACCTCTGAAGTGCCCTCCCTTGCACTTAGTTTGGTTACAAATTCGTAGCAGTTGCACATCCAGTGGATTAACGTAAGTTAAACATGCTGAAGAGAAAACCATCTAACGTGTCTGATAAGGAGAAAAGTCAAAAGCCAAAGGTAAGAATGTCTCATTTTTGTCATCAATTAATAATAATAACAGCGTTTCCTCTTAAATCCTAGATTCAAGATTTTCTTATATGCTTGCAAGTACCTCAGTGCTATAATCCCACGAATCTGCATATACTCACTTTATAATAATAAAGATCCAATTCAAGGAATCACCATTTTGAAGCTGCTATAGCTGTGCTAAATAATTCTGGTGCTGGACTTTGTCTGTTGTTTTATGCTTTGCATCAGTCTTTTAGCAGATGGGCACACAAAATCCCCTTTCTCCATTTCATTTATGATAAACCAGTGATGTCCCAGAAAAGTGTGAGAATCAGTGAAGAATTAAAAAAACTATTAAATTTGTTCCTTATCTTAAAAAATTTGCTTTTGCTTCACCAAACCACAGAAGAAGAGGGTACTTGGCAATCAATATTTGTCATCTTAATTTCTTTGGGAATCATTAAAAAACCAGCCTGAAAGACACACTCCAAACAAATTGACTATGTGCTACACTGGACACTTCCCACAATCTGGAATTGTAAGAAAGGAAGTAAGAGTTTCTCAAGGTGCATAAGGATGTGTCCAAAGCTTGAAATTTATTTTCAGTGCCTGGACTGAGCACAAAATGACCACTGTGCATTGTATTGTACAAGTATTGTAGAGTATTGTAAGGCTGCAGTGCAACAGCAATTCTCGACTGGAGTACTTCAATCTCCATTTCTGCCTCAGTTTATAGGTGCTAAAAATTTAACAAAGAGATTAGAAAAGCCTTTTAGTATTTCTTTGCTCTCAAGAACAGGTGTCTCCCAATTTACAGATCCACCTTCTCATTGTTTGAGAATAGACCTCCCTTAGTGACTTCTGTGTCGTAAGACATTACTGCAATCACTGTTTCAGGAAGGATGCCTTCTGGTTTTGCACANTTTCAGGAAGGATGTCTTCTGGTTTTGCACAGTGTTACCTTTTGTGGATTGTGCTCACAGTTTTAGACTATTACTCATTAACAGTTAAAACTAATGATTTTTCCATGGATTTGAAGTGATTTTGATACCATTTCCCTCCACATTTTAATATTTCTTTAAGCATTGCACTGGTTGGTTTGGTATGCATCTTTTTCTGCTCATTGATTGTACTGTGTTTTAATGCCAAAGAAGACTTATAATTAATATCTAATTATATTATTGATTAAACAAGAAATGGCCATGAAGGACTTTGGGGATGGGCTTCCCTGTCTGTAAAATATTTTCAACAGCCAGTTTTTGCCACTCTCTTCTTCCAGAATGAGGTGTTCCTTAACAATAGTCTGATTTTTATTTTTAAAGGCTCACTTTTCCATAGAACTATGTAAACTTTCCATGAGGAGAATGCCCTTGCCTAATGTGCTGCTCACAGTCAGGGCAGGGGAGCAGACAGCCCCACATTGCATAGAATAGGAATCTTGGTTTGTTGTAGCACGTTTCGAAACTTGTCCCAGGGAAGCAACGTAAATACTCAAGTTGCTTAATGCTGAGTTGGGCAAGATGGGACACAGGTCCTCACTTCTTGGAGAAGTTACAGGATTTCACAAGTGACCTCTGTAGGTCATGTCCTGGCTGGCCCTGCTCTGTGCTGGCAACATTTGGTACCTCCTCATGCTCACAGAGCACAATACCATTGCCACCGGGCAGGTCTTGGGCTGCCTCGTCTTTAGGCCACTTAGACATCCCACCATGTCCAACCTATCCACACAGACCTGTGGGAGAGCCAAAAGGCCTGTTTTGCATTTTAAATGAAAATCAGGTTTGCAGCCTTAGACCCTCAAAGGGGGCACTAAAAGATCTTTTTAGGTAATTGAATCTTAACAATGGTGACTACTTGTCCTTATCACAACTGTACAAATTTATGTGTGTTAATTAGAGTGTTTCACCAATGGTTTCTTTAACCCTTTTGGTTTTATTACTTTCTAATGTGAAAAACACTGGCATGAATTCCTGTCTTCTGGTAAAGATGAATGAATATCACAGAAAGCTGGTGCTAAAGCCTTTCTCAAGGCAATTTGCTGTCCCTGTATGAAACCCCTGGTGGTGGTGGGCAATTGAGTGATCAGGGCAAGAGTAATACAGGTTCAGTGTCTGATCATTCACTACGTGCAGTGCATTTACCTTATTTATTATTATGGTGCTTAAAGACTTCTGCAGATGTGTTAGATGCTGCATAGACAAAAATCTATTTTAACACTCAGTGTACACTATGAAACAGTTGATCTATGCTATGAAAGAATAGTTTTGCAGGGGTTTTTTGTCATGAAGCAAGATTTCAGTAGTGCTGCAGCCATGCTAATATCTTCTTGGAATGTCTGGCAGCTTTTGTGTATTCATGGATATGCATATAACTACTGAATGCATTTATATAAATAAACATTCATTGTTAGGCAAAAAGACATCTAAACCAGGTGTTATTTCAGGGACAATGAAGAGAAATGAGAGGGAAATACATTCAAAAGAGATACTGGAAGGATTCTGATCCTTTGCAAATGTTTATCATTGTAGCTGCACATACTAGTGTACATTTATACCTTGTATTGTATAACAGCTGAGGAAGCTGAATTATAAAGGAAAAGTCCTAAGGGTTAAAAATACCCTGCTTAATGTTGGAGAAATTCAACCAATTGACAGGCTAAGCTCTCTATTCCAAGCCTATCTGATCTAACCTATCTGTTTCTCCAGGACCTTAAATGACTTTCTATCACAACAGAACCCGTGCATCTCCCATATCTTCTTTTAGGGAGTCCTTACCTGCCCTCTTTTCCTTTCTGCCACATGAGACACAGCTTGGTTCACATGGTGCAGCTGCTCAGAGCTGCAGAATTATTTGTGGGCAGGTGAGGTCAGACAAAGTAAGTCTTGCACAAAGCCCTGAGGTCCATGCTCACACTGGTGGCGGCAGTGGCTCACTACAGGGACAATGTGTGGCTCCTGCGTTCCTGGAGCACTGCAGAGTGGGAAAGCAAGTAGGGAAAGGATGCATGTGCTAGGTGTGTTTCAGCTATGGGTCTGTGCAGTCTGTCCCACCACCCCTCAAAGAGCTGGGGAGGAGGAGAGCAATTGACTTGGAGGATGAAGGAGAGAGCCCTGAAAGCACCTGGATGTGAGGTTTCACTCTTTGGGCCTTATGATGTTATAGATGCCAATGCATCTGGGGAATGAAGCAGATTTAGAATGATGGTGAGAAAAAGCATTCTAACAAATTACACAGGTTCTAGTCTTTTGTACACCCTTCAGGCAGGACATAAAACCCCATTAAAGCATTTCACAGCTATTCTGCATTTCACTTTGCACTGTTTTACACATTTACCCAGGTGCAAATACTGTGTAAAACATCCTGCATTGTCTTGCCCTCTTGCCAGCACATGTAATGTGCTGGGCAGAACCTACTCCTCTCTCTCTCTCTCTTCGCATTCCTCTGGACACAGCAAACTTGAGAACTGCCTGATGATTCTTGGCTTTACTTCAACATGAAGCAAAGACAATTTTGTGCCGTTTTTTCTGGCTTGACTGAAGAAAGTCTTGTCTCATTATTCCACATGACATTTGATCTATGTTTACGCTAAAGGTTTGAGATGTTTTTGTTTCTTTATTCTGCTTCCAAATGCACTTGGTGCTTTAAACTCAGCTTACTTCTGGTGTGTAAGACAATTCAGGGTCAATGCATCTACATTTTGTTTAGGCTAAGGGATGTCCAAGCTTCTAATTGAATCAATATTCCCTTACTTATAAACCATTATTTTTTTTCAGGGTTATGAGAAAAGAGTGGAAAAATCCAATGGGAGGAAGCATTTTAATATGCAAACTTATTCCCTAGTACAATTTCATACCAGCAATTTTACTTTTTATAAACTTAAAATGAAACCCTGACATTGCAGAAATCAATGCACATTTTTGCCATAGATATGAGGCCAGAATTTCGCCTTTTTATGTGTTCTTCCCAAAAGGCCTGATCCTGATTCTGACTTAAATGAATAAATTAGCTGTGATCCCATTGATTTCAGCGGGATTATGTGAGTAAAGTTTATTGCTTGCCTAAGTGTTTGGAGCCTGTAATGCAGACAGGTGCTATAAGCAAGTTTTTTGGTGCCACATTTTTCTTAAATGGTGACTCATGCCTCCCCAATGGGAAATACTTATTAAAGAAAAGAAAATAGAAAATAGGTACAGCAAACCTAAACACCAAAAATAATTTGAAACATAATTAGATCTTCTGTAGGACAAAATCTGCAGTGAAGAGATTGCTCAGTGTTAATGAATATTAACTAGGATTTATCCTTGAGTGGGGAAAGCTGAAGGTTTTAATTTTATTTCAAAGGTAAAGACTGGTAGAGTTATGAAGTTTTATATTCTTTTCTTTCCCCCTGAAATTTCGAGAGCATAATAAATGAGCCCCTGCTAATGTCACAGATGCTAATTTTCACAACCATGACTGAAGTGATGTTTGTTTCCATTTGCATTTCATTCTAACAATGATGAGAGGTGATGAGTTGATGATAAGCTGTTTTCACCGTACTGCCCGCTGTGCAAATTTATGCTTATAGGCAAAGATGACACATAGTTCTGTCATTAAAGGGCTTTACTGCATTGCCTCTTGAAGAAAGACTTTGTCAAAATCCATTTGAACTCTGGTAAATAAGCAGGAACAGATGACAGCATCTGGGAAGTATTTTTAAGACCTTGGTTTATGGTGAAAATACCTGTGGGCCTTCAGTGGGGGTGGTTCAGAGAAAGAAATAGTGGCACTTATAAAAACCATGTGTGTGTAGATGGGGAAAGGTGGGATTGCAAGTGGCACTTCAGAAGGTGTTTTCTGTCTCCCCTAGGCTTCATAAAATACTGGAACAAGGTTAGAGTGAGCCTTAGGTTATTCTCCTTGTGTGAGTGGGTGGTTCTACAACCACCTTACTTCTCTTACTTCTGCTGTTTTTTCTTTATTGATATTATCAACATGCTTCTTCATCAGCAGCTAATTACTCTTCATTTTCAAGAGCAGCTCCAGAAAGTTGTGTCTTACACATAAATTAACACATCTCTTCTAGAAAACTATTGAAATTTGAGGAATTTTGTTTCCTCAGCAGAAACTAAAGGTCCAGAATGTTTGTGGGGAAAGAACAGCCTCTCACCTGGCCCTTGGCAGGAGGCTGATGAGGACGACCAGACTCCCCATTTTGATGCTCACATCATGACATAGCCTCATTGAGGACTCTCACAACTCTTGGCTAGCTTTTGTTACAAAGAAAAAATTATATCTGTGACCTGTTCCAGTACTGATGTATTTTGTGTGTTCCCTTGATTAAAGCATCTTTTATTTTTTTGTCAACATTGCACAATATTAATTTAATTTCTTGTTTCTTCCCTGTCTTGGTTTCCTTCACTAGCCAGGCTTAAGTCCTTAAGAGCAGAATATTTTAAAACACGTGAGAGCAATCTTCTGAAGGGAATATTTACACATTAATATTCATTTTGCTTACAGTAACAAATCCAGGGTTTTGTTTGTTTTCTAAAGCAAGTAGGAGCATTTCAAGAAGTCTTCCTGAACCACCTTATCCAGGAATTTTTAGAAACAAGACTATCACCTGCAGCATTTATAACTGCACTCTCTGATAGCTAACATAGCACAGCTACCAAGGTGACATAAAACAGCATTAGTTGCCTCCTAATTCTTTAAGAGTTGTTTAAGAGAAGTTGATTTTCTTACTGTGTTTCTAGGAAAACCAAAATACCCCAAAGTAAACATTGGTCAGGATATCTGTCATTGCTGGGAAAAAAAGCAGTAACTATGTATGGGCAGAACTGTCAGAGGATGTGGCCTACAGTTTCCTGTACCTCAATATTCATCTAGTAATCTGTATCATGGCATAAATTCAGACAAAAGCTGTTATAAAGCCATCACTTGGCAGCTGTATGAGCACTTTCCATGTGGTTACAAACACTTCAGCCAGAAGAATCAACCCCTTGCTCTGTAGGCAGAACCTACTGGGAACACCCACTCTTGAGAAGGGGGAAAAAGTCTTCTAGGTCTCTGTAATCACAATGTCCCTTAAGTTTTCTCTTCTGAAAGGCTGCAACAAAGAGTTACTTCAGTTGTTAGGAACAGCTATACTCTGTTCCAAAAATTGGCAGTGTCAGTGGTTTTCTCAACATTTGCTGCTTGGTGCCAGGCTACAGTTTATACATGCTCAGAATATTTAGCTTATCATACATCCTTTAAACCCTCTTAATAGAAAGCTTTGTTTCATGAATCAGACAGAGGTGTGTTGCATGTGTGTTGTTATTCCACAGGAAGATTAATAACCACTTATCTTTTTCCTAAGTGAATTCTCTTCTGTATTTGTGCTCTTACCCTTGTAGCTTTTAAAAACTTCATTCCACTGATTAATGTACCCAATACCATATTCTTACTATTTTTCTTCTTAAACCTGAGAATGAAATTCCAGCCTGGGGAAAGGTTTGGAGGCTTCTTCAGGGAAGCTTCCTCTTTGACTATGCATAATGTATACCTTCCTGCCACTTTTCGTCTCCATACTTTCTTTGGTTTATGCCATGGATACACAGAAATCTGGATAATAACTTCACCTGTACAGAGTCTTTAGGCTGCTTCACTTAGCGACTCCTTTCTGCAATGCTGTAGGTCAAGAGCAAAGGATCTTCTCTCTCATCACCCAGCACTGAAGGGGACAAATTTTCTCTGCTGTTTTGCACCATTATGTCTTCTGGGTGGAGTTTTAGTTATTTTCCTACCTTCTATGTCTTCATCTCTTTTACTATCTTCACAAGAACAACCATGTAACCTAAAACTGCTGAACTTGATTTCCATGGGCTGGATGGTCACTTCCTGGAGAACTGTAGGAAGTCAGAGCTCCTCTGCTTGTCCATACTGACCTCATCAGAAGGTGTGATAGGTTTGCTGTTCTTCCAGGTATGTTGAAGGACAAGCGGGACATGAGTCCCTGAATACTTGAGTATTTGGCTTGAACTTTTTTTGCAGTGCTCCCCATGGCTTCCTTCAGGGAGAAGATAAACACTAGAGGAGTTCTGCTCAAGCAGAAAACATGGTGCAGTTTCATGTCTTCCCTCTGCCATTGTGTTTGAGATGGAGATGGAGAGGTGGCACTGACAGGCTGCAGCTGTGAGATAAAGAAATCAGCTTCACTTAGCGACAGCACAGCCGAAAGCAGATGTGTGGAGAGGAAACAACAGAGCAGCCAAGACAGCTGAGTGAGCTCGTGGGGCTTCTCTGCTGCCTCCACCTGTGCAAAGGGGATGCTCAGCCTTACTGCTCCTCAAGTGTTTCACTTACCACAACTGCGCTGTTTTGCTCTTACACTTCTGCCTCTTTCTTCAAGATCAGATGTAAAGTTCAAAAACCACTTCAAAAAGCTGGAAAGGGGACTGATGGATAAGCAGCTCAGAACCTGTGGAGAGGATGCATGGAATGAGTGATGGTGGTAGAGCAGGCATTCAGCTCTAGTACGTGGCAGGGCTCTTCTGATGTTGGCTATTGGCATGTTTACATTCTTTTTTCCTGCCTCTGTAATGGAGTTTATATTTGCTTGACTAATAGATCTTGGATTGTGGCAAAATGCTTGAAAAGGTCTTTATATTTGTCATTTTAGCCAGTATCTGAAGGAATGGGAAGAGGCAAATCTTCATATCTGTTCGTGACAGCTTAAAATTGTGTAGTTAGCACAGCTCCCTTTGCAGTGATAGGGCTGATTTCAGTAGAATTTGGGGTATGTCCTAAAATCCAGGGCTCAAAGAACACCTCAAAGCCCTCACTGCTGTCGCTGCCTCAGTAGCAGCACCTCACTGGTGTCGCTCCACTGCGTGTTGTGCTCGTGGAGGCTGTGGGAGCAGTGCAGGGGGGAAATGCTCAGTCTCACTTTTCTCATGTGTCAGAGTGAAAACACACTCCAGGCACCTGGTACACTTGTTTTTCATGAAATGAAGCTGTAGTTTTCCACTGAGCTGTGATCACAACAACCCATGATAAACAAATGGAGAGAGGGGAAAAGATGTGCCCGTCCTGGTACCCAGGTGATCTGTTGATTGTATTAATTCCTTTTCTGGAGTGGCCTGCACAGGATCAGGATGATATCTTCAGATTCCTAGATTTTTTTTTTTTTCCTCTAGGATTGAAATGATAGAGTTTACACTACAAAGCAAACATGGAATTTAATACATTATAACTTGTGCACTAAGAAGGATTCTTACACACTCCCAAATCATATGGAAACCCCGAGCTGGCAACCTTCTTTTAGCTTCCATACAAAACCAAAAGCTTGCTGAACTTATGGGTTCAAAATTTCAAGGAGCACATTTAGTATTCACAGGCATAAATTGTGCAATCATGCCCAGTTTTTGAAGCCTGAGAAGCTGCAGTGAAGAAAATTTGGTTTTCTTTAACTGGAAAATAAGGATAACTCTGGCCTGTGGATGGCAAAAGGCCAACATTGGAACATAGCCATTTGACAAGGGAGGACACCAGAAAGAGAAAAAAATGGTGACTCTAGTCTACATTTCAAAGGAGTCAAAAGTTAACTCGCTCTAATGACCATAGTATTTTATTTCTTTTTTTGGGTTTTTGCTTTGTTTCCCAATATAAAAATAATTTAAATAAATGGACATCGAGATCTGATGAAGCACTCAAATTCACAGTGACTGATGATAGGTACTGCACTGAATTTTGCTTCTCTACTGTAGTGCATCTCCATTAAGGCAATTTCAGCTAATCTCACTATGGATTCATTAATCAAGTGTAGTCAGGATGTCTGAAGGGAGATAATGAGGGGGAAAAATGGCCTGTTGTTTGGATCTTATTCTTCAGCTAGTTATTTTGTTTATCATGTTCCATAATATTTGTACCCTGATAAATAAGTTCCAGTTGCAATTAGTTATCATAATAGATGACTAAGACATCCTTACTTACAAATATAAAATCATTCCATAAATAGATCAATTAATTTTGTGTTCTTTTTATATCACATGCCTATAGAATTTCAGTTAGCAGTGAAATGGAAAAAAGGTGGACCTGTGCATTTTAAAATTTCCTCCTTTTATCCAAAGATGCAATCCATGGATATAAAGTCCCTGATCCCACGTCTTTTCCTCTAAGCAGTAACATCTTACTGTATCAGCAGTCCTTAGTGTCTTCCAAAATTTCTCGTCTAAAATGCCCAAGAAAAGATTTGTTCATTTTTTACTTACTCATTTAGGATTACATACTGTATATCTGCCCCACATAAAGATGTCACTATATTACTTAAAAAAAAAGAAATGTTGAGGTTCTATGAGCCCAGTGGGTTTGGAGACTGCTGAAGATGGCAATGTTTATAAGCTCTGTGATATTAACTGCACCACTCAACCTCAGGTGACATAAAGCATGCAAAAAAGAACTTTCTGTCAGTTTTATTATTTCTAAAAAGGTTCCCCTTGAAAGAGAAGAGTGACCTTGCTCTGCTGAGCTGACATATGCCACTGAATTAATGGCTAGGCTTTGCTGTAGGGAAGCTTGCAGAAACATTACAACTCCAGTGGCTGAGTTTGCTGCGAACATTAATCAGGGGAACCAAGATGATGTATCAAACACTCATTTAAAAGTAATAAAAACTAACTCTCTTTCTGCCCCCTTCCCCCAAGTTTCTTAGAATTAGCTTATTGTTGGTCATTACCTGTTGTCAAGGGTAAGACTGCAGTAGGGCAGTAAAACTCGTGTAAGGGCTTTCTGAAATTTGCTTACTCTTCAGAAAAAGAGCAAACGAGCTTTTGGGGTGGTCAGACTTGACCGTGACTTAGAGGTTATTTTTTCAGTCTTGTTTTTATCTGGAAGGTCCTTTGAAGGAACACCTTCCACTGAACAGCCACATTCCTACCTCCTTTGCCAGAGCACGCTGGTTGCTCCACTTGGAGGTGTGCTGGCCAGGCGTGGGAGTCCCTGTAAAACTGAACCTTTGGGGTTCTGGGATTCTTCTCAGCTCCTCTTTGAGCATATGTATTTTTGTCTTCGCTTAAAGCAAACATGATTGTGAGTAATTTCTCTCACACAGGAAATCCAGCAAAACCCTGAAAGGTCAGAACCTAGATAACACACAGCATTATTAACATCATGCTGTATAAGTAAGCAGGGAAAGGACTTTAATTGAAGCTGTTAGGTGATTTGGTTTTAAAATGTGAGAATTCATCTGTGAACTCAGCTGGTTTGAAGAGGAGGAAGTTTCAGGAGAGGAAAGATATTGGTATTTAAGGGATTAAAGATCAAAGCCTGCAATGCTTACATAGTGTTTAACCAGCCTTTACTCAGGCAGCGCTCCCCTCTACTGCAGTGATGGTTTTGTGGAGAGTGGATTCCAAGGCTCATCCCTTGGTGTTTCTGCCCATGTGTAAATGAAGGGTAAAAAAAGGATAGCAGGGAGGTGGAAGTGCACATCATGCCAAATCCTTAAATGTCATTTTCATAGCTCCTCTGAGTTTGTCACACATCCTTAACCTTCTTTTAAAGTAATTTTCTTTTCATGGTTTTGTGTGCCACTGAAAGTCACTTTTAATTAAATGTCATATAAATAATAAAGTCTTAATTACATAATTATTGCAAATACCTGTGTGTGCACTCCCAGAATTGGACAGGCTGCCAGAAGAGCACTTGGAGTCACTTTTCTCACCGGGAACTGAGAGTGTTCTGCAGCAACAGGGCAGGAACGACAGTACTCAAAATTCAGGGTCAACATGCACTTAAAGAAAGTGGAGTCAGATCCCTTCCCCCACCTTGCACATTTTGCAATATTCACTTGCACAAAACTTTCCAAGTGTTAAGACTGACGTTTCCTAAATTGCTTCCTTATTCAGTCTCTCCCAAAGTTGTTTAATCAACACAGCACATTTTTTGCCAGACTAAACTTCTTTTCTCAGACATCCTACATGGCTCCCCCTTCCAGAGGAAGACTTACAGACCTTGTAAACAATCCCACCCTCGTTTAATTTCAGGAACAGCAGATCTGCCCTTGCTCCCAGCTCCCACCAGTACCTGCCCAGGACAAGGTGCCCCTGGAAAGCACTGGCGACTGGGATTCTAGTGGTGATAACTGGGATATTGGGAGCTACATGCCTCGTGCCAGCAGGGATTTAGGCTTGAGAGACCGAGGCTGGTACCAGTTAGAGACACTGATAAAACAGCTGCTCAGTGTTTACTTTGGAGAGCACAGTTCATTCGCCTGGAGGAGTGTTAGGTATGATTAACTCAATTTTTTAATTCAGCTTTTCTTTTCCAGTCCTTTTCCAAAGTTAAAATGAGGGTGTTTGATCTGAGGCGTCATGGTGGCAGTTCTGTTCAACGTCCACTTTGCTGCTCCCCTCTCTCCCCCACCTCCATGCAGCTACTGAACACTAGGCCACAACAACAACCAGTCTTTTATAGAGTCATTTTTAAGCCAGTTAAAAATGCCATTTCAGTAGATTGCTCTATTTGAGTTAGCTGGAACAAGCTGTATCTTTTTTATTGCTTTTGACTGGTGAAGTGCAAGGTTTAGGCCATGTTTCATGTGGGCTATAAAGTTATATCAATGTGTTGGTTAGTGGTGAGAAGTTCTGTATGTGTAGCCAATGTGTAAATAGGGAAAATTCCCTGTGATAGAGAGGTCATGATGTTTTCTCTTTTGTTGCTTTCCTTACACTTTGGAGAGTTGCTTAATCTTTTATGCAAATTCTCATTCTTTATACAAAAGTGAGGATTTTTTTGGTGGCGTTTGGTTTGTGGGTTTTTGTTCCATAGAATTTCCAAAAAGCTATAAATTGCTATCATGCCATCTGGGAAAGTAGGAGACAATTCTTTTGATTATCTATGCAAGAAGATAAGCTAGCAGAGTGGAAATATTCATCCCTACTTGGTAACTCTTTCATTCTCAGAGTGGTCTCCTCCTTCTGAAGGGACTAGAACCATCCAAGAATAGAACAAATGAATCAAATCCCGATCTCCATTTATCTCCATCCATCAGAGCAGCAAGAACAGGCTGTTCTTTTGAGGGCTGCCGTGTCTGCTTTCAAAAAACAGGGAAGAAGACAAGTGTCTGTGGTAGGCAAGGAAATTGAGCAACATACTGAGCTCCCTCTTTACCACTTCCACTGTCCACATTTTCCCCTATACTGCTTATCTGATTTGTGTAGTCTAAGGATGGATGGAAACCAAAAATAAAAATGTGTGGAGGAATTTGAAGAGATTTACTTGTGTGAGAGGGTCAGAACAAAGCCTTTGACACATGAGGGACTTGAGAGATATTTTGAATAGGACTTGAAGCAAAATATAATGGGCCAGAATTTCTGACAGCAGGCAACCAGATTGCTGAACAGTGTGAATTGTTCAAAGAAAAACAAGGGATAAATATCTCCCATTATGATTATTTATCAGGATAACTGCAGTCAGTTTGGGCTCAAAGGTTGTTTTTAGACACAGGGAAGCTCTGACTAGATTGTCACAGACAAGAACTTCTCCTACGATATGCCCTACTAGGGAAGGATGTTTTATAACAGAAAGACATGGATTGCAGAACTTGTTGTTGTTTTACTATTTGCATACCATACCATATTATTTTCTAGGGAAAATGATAGCCTACTTACAGACAAACCAGACAATCAACTGCAGACTGTCCAAACTAAAATAAACAACAATTACATAGCACTTATCCCTTTTAAAGGATTATTTAAAGTTCCTGGATTTCAGGGAATAAGTGATATAGGAGGAGATGGAAGAAGGTTTTCAAATATTACAAGTATTTTTGGTATTTTCTATCATGTTATTTTGGTATACTGAATGGGAAGAGATGGAAGTTAATGTGTTGATTTGTAGAAATTATTTGATCTGTCCTTGTGCGGGAAAACACAGTTGTTTCTCCTTCTGCCCATGCCTCCATTAGATTTTACTGAGCAAATTCATATTTGCTTAACATATCCCTGGGTAGCTCTTGCATGAATTGAGCCAGAAAAACCACTTAACTTTATAGGATGCTGAATCCTGGTATCAAAAGTCAATAGCATATTTTCTCTTAGTAGCTTTGCATTTACTTTAAAAGCTTCCCTTCACCTGGAAATAAGGCCTGTCCATATCTTCACAAAGTAGGTGTTCCCTGACATTAATGCAGTGACTGACACTACTGAAAGTAATAGTCCCATTCCCTCTGCAACCAGGAGCTCCTAAATCTGCTTTTTTTTTCGTTATCAGTATAATGGGGTTGGATACATTTTTAAAAGGTGGTGCCTATTGATTACTTAATGGAAAAAGTTAGTATAGTGAATTGCTGAAGCAGCCCTATTCAGTGCTCTCCAGTGCAGCAAGACCATTATCTAGAACAGTGGAAATCATCATGTAACCCTTATTAATATTTAATGAGGATGAAGCAACATTGAAGTACACCACTAAATACCCCAGGGCTCCTGCACATGTAGGATATAAGGTTGTTTCCAGGGTCAAAAAACAATAACTGATTTCCCTGTGATCAAGCTGGTTATAGGTAAGACCAACACTAAACAGTGTTTTCCCTCTTGTTCCTTTAAAACTATTTCCAGCACATCTGCACTTTAATATACACTTATTCCTACTAGACATATTGAAGAGTCAGGATGCAACAGAAAGGTCAGTGTATGTTTAGAGGTTGCTGAGACAATTTCATATTTTCCCTTCCTGGTATTGCTGTGAATCCCAGGCTCCCTTCTCCCTCCTGCTCTGTGCTGCAGGGCACATTTGGCTGGGTTGACAAGCTAGTGAAAGGTGTTAATCCTGTCTAATAGAACCATAATACTCAGGGCTGTGTTTTTATATCATACTGTTGAGCTAACCCCTTGTCACAGGATGTTCTTCATGTACTTCATAGCAAAGCTCTTGAGGGAATTTTAGATAAAAATAAATGTAATTTAAATTGTCATTTTCAATTTCACAATGTAAAAACAAACAAATAAGCCACAATGTTTAGACAACAGAGATTTTACAATCAATTAAGAGGAAAGCTGTGTGATTTTTGTCTTTTCTTTTTTTTTTTTCCTCAGTGAATAGAAAATGTCATTATAATTGTCCAGAAATATTCACAAATCTGGGTCACTTTCTTCAAATAACCTTTAGCTGGAAATATTTTTCAGGTTAGATGTGTCCAGAAATATAAGGAGGGGGGCAGGAAAGAGGATGTTATGAGCCTTTAAAACTACACTCCTTAGAATATGGAGCCAAAATATGGGTAGACTTTTCTCTTCCATCTGACTTTGCTCAGGCTCCCACCACTATGTCCACATTCATTTTTTGGGGTAGATGGCAGAATTGATTAATAAATAAGGTTGGGAAAACGGAAATACATCAAGAAGGGATTTCTTCATGACAATTCTTGCCCGGTGGAGAAGAGATTGGAACTCTCTAGTAGGAAAGCTAGGAGCTCATAAGCCTTTTGAGGCTTGTGAAGTTCCTAGATTGACAGCCAAAGCAGAGAGCTGGAGATGCCAGGTGGAGAGTGCACAGTGGGTGCTTTAAAAACCTGGGGGAGATGAAAATATGACTCATGTGGCTGGGGGTGGGGAAAGAAAGCTATTGAACAAGGATCTAGTTTGGCTAAAATCACATGGGCAACGCAGAAGGATGAATAAGTGCAGGAAGAGCTGTAGCCTAGATAGTCTGAAATCACTTATGAAATCAGACAGAATGTATTTATTTTGTGGTTTGCTATTTTAGTTCAGTTTTTTTTTTCCCTTCAGAGGGGGTTTTGAATACTCAAAAATAAACAGACTATACTGCCTCGTATGTAAGAGTGAACCCTCCTCAAGAACTCTCATCCTGCATTAAAGACTTTCATTTATTATGGAAGAGGGAAGTACTCTAAAAAACCTGAGTCATTCTAGGTTTAGCTGTGAGTATTGGTGAAGACATAAAAACAAGCTCTACGACAGTGTAGAGTAGATAGATTTCCAAATTCTGCCTGTTCCTAGGGCCACACTTAAAGGGACTCCTGACTTCATCAACGCCAATTTTATGCATTTTGCCACCATGGGCAGTGCAGTGTCAGGCAGCTCTGCCTGGGCATGTCTGACAGGTATTTCTATATGACCGCACTCCTCAAAATCTGCTGTGCCACTTCCCTCCTTTCCATGCCATTTATCCACATGTAGAAAGAGTAAAAACTAGAAGGAAGTCAGAGCAATCTGTTTACTGTCTCTTAATGCACAGCTCAGGTGATGCAGCTTTGTTAAGCCAAGTAAAGCTGTGGCATGGCAGAAAATTGTACCTATTTATGTTTAAAAAACAGAATTTGTAATTGGGAAGAAAAGCATGAGGCCTGCCTGATTATTCTGTTACTTACTCCCTCTGCAATGTGTGCACTTTGGACAAGATGTATTCATAATCCTCAGCAGTCCTTGCTCATTCCTGATGGTAAAGAACCATAAATTGCCTCCCCAGCTGTAAAAATACATTGTATAAATTGCCACACTTTACACCAGCAAAACCAAGTCAATTGCTTGTATCATGTTTATGAAAACACATTTTTTATTGTGAAACTCATAAACAAGTCTTTCTTACCAGCAAATAATGCATGGTTATTTACATGCATAAGTAATGTGAAACAGATGTAGAAGAACTCATAATCATATCCATTAGCTAATTAGTATTTAAAGCAGTATTGTTTCTCTTCCTTAGTTTTCTACTCCTGCCTGTACAGTCACAATGTTTTTCCCCTACAGTCACCTCATCTTTTGTTTCTAGCTGGATGTAGCAGTTCATGGTCCACTGATATGGGAGGGATTTTTAACACCAACAGGTGGCTTGACAGTTTTAAATCTTAATAACAGAACAAAGCAAAACACCACCAGTGAGTCAAGGTTTGTCTTCTCTTCTTTTACAGCGCACAAGCAGCTTTGGAAGCTTTGACCGTTTCAGGCATCACTCGATATCAAAGACAGATGATTCAGCTGAGGTCTGTAGAACACAAACTTTAAATTTCTGCAGTTCACTTTCCCATGGCAGTTATGCAAAAGCATTGGAGCGCTATTGTGTAAATTTTACAGTAGTGAGGACTTTGCTTGTATAACTGTGTCTGCCTGAGTGACTGAGGTCTTGACAAAACAAATAAGAGAATCACACCTAAACTTTGGCACTTTGATGTGAAAAGAGAAACAATTAAAAAAAAAAATTTTAAAAAGTGCACTTCACATTGGTGCATGCCCAAAGTACAAGTAACTCACAGATGTCTCACTTTTGCTTTCTGCAAAAATTCCCTCAATTATGATTGGTAATAGAGACAATAAATAATGGGAAACAACATTACCAACCAAAAATATACTTTCTTTCTGTCATTCATACCTAGAATATTGTGCTGCACACCTGTGTTAATGTTCCCAAGTTCCCAAGGAAGATAGCCATGACTGAGTTTTGTCATGCTAACTGTGTTAGTGTTCTAAATATTTCCCAGTAATTCCTACTTCAGTATGCTGCATTTTATTTTTGTGGTGAGTTATTGCTTACTTTTTGATTTCAAAACAGATATCTGAGCTGGAGACTATAAGTGACATTGGGGAAGCAGTACAAATCAAAGCAGCCAACAATGGAGGAAGTCTGAGTAAGAAGATGAGAGCCATTTCACTTACCATGAAGAAAAAGATGGGTAAAAGATACATCAAGGCACTCTCTGAGGAGATGGTAAATACAGCCTAAGAGCCTTGTGTTTGTTGGAAATACATGGGAAGTAAAAATATTATGTGCATTTTTTCTGTCCATGTTTCAACTGTGACAAACCATAAAACCAGGGTAACAACACACTGAATTAAGCCATCTTTTGGTATGTAACTATTCTTTCACGTGCATTTTAGTGTAGACACAAATCACATAGTAAAAGCCCAAGAGAGTCATAAGAATTTTAGATTATTTAATTTTGCTTTTTCATCCAGGAACATTTGTATGAGTGTCTGTGTATGAGCACAAAAAGAACTTCCTCATGTGGACGCAAGGAGTATTGGCTGAACCCCATCACCGCTCAGTTTGTATACAAAGATTCATTAGAAGAATTCATCTCCTAATACAATAATTATTTCTGAAGTCCATTTTTTAAAGGTCAGCCAGCATCCTAGAGAATTCCAACTTATATACCTTATTTCCTTTTAACTTATATTAGGGAAACTGTCTTTATTAAACATAAAAAACCCATATCTTGCACATACTGCAAACCCTGTTTTCTCAGAACTTTGTGTCAGTAAGTTCCAAAATTTAAAAACATAAGGAAAAAAACTTGTCACACTTAACAATCCTAAAAAAGCCTAGCTAGTCTGCATCCTATCTCACATGCCAATATCAAGTAAGGAAAATAAATGAGGAATCTCACAAGTAGAAAATAATTTTTCACAGGATACCTTTAACTAGTTTTTGGAGGACTAAGACAAGGATCCATATTTCATTAGTTTAGTTTAGTTTTATACTTTTTTCTAAAATACAGTCCATGATCTTTATATTATATTTTTATATTTCCTTTCTGCACATTTAAAGCAACAACTTTCATGACAGAAATTCAATGGATTATCTGGTTGGACACACATGTAGCATGATCTTCACTCCTGCAGGAGATGATGACAATCAATACCAGCATCCTGACAAATCTGCCATGCTGCTGGCTGGTGTAACAAGCACAGTTCTTGTTGAAAAGTAGCATAGTTCCTCATTTCAGTGCTCTGCCTGATATGTACCTATATGAGTCTCTACTTCACACATGCACTCTCATCTTTGCTTCATCATCTAACTGATCAATAACTGATTTTTCCCAAATATAATGTGCTGAAGGAAGTTTAAGTTGCATCTGGATATCACATACCCTGGCAACATGATGAATTCTGCTGAAAAATCTCTCTCTTTGAAAGATCATCCCTATTTTGTTTATCTGTTACATCATCTCTAACTTAACTGTGACTGAAATATGGATCTTATTGTTTTGAACAGGCTGTGACTCCTGAGGTGTGATTTATTGGTATAAACTCAAGGGGCCAATTTCATACACCATTAGACTTTGTGAGAGAAACATGCACCTGTTAATTCTGAAATGCACTGGATTTCAAGGACAGGGTGAATATTGGGCAGTGTGGTGACCACGGTGCTAGAACACACCAGTACTCTATGTGTGTGCAAGCTGTCCCCAGCATGCCACCAAGCAGCCACCATCTTCAGAAGTTCAGTGTAAAACACAGCTATGTCAGCCAGCTCTTCACCACCTGCTTTCAGGACTGAGCTTTTTATTTCCTTCTCTGAGACAAGCAGACAAAATCTTATCAGGCTGCCTACAAATTCCCCGTTACAAGCTTTCAGCTGTGCAATGATGTGCTGCAGTCTTCCTAGTTTAGCTGTTTGAGCAGGGAGAGGATGAAATGGGTGGGACAGAAACAAGACAGGTAATTTCTCCAGGATCATAAAATACTAGGGATGATTGTTTGGCATGGTTAGTACCAGGAATCAACTTCTAAAATGCCTTCTTTCACAAAGGAGTACTTAATAAAGTGCAATGATGATGCCTTCAAACAACCAAAAAAATATTTCTCTAAAATACATTTCCTGCGGATTAACATTTGATTTTTGTATTAAAGAATGAAGAGGGGAAAGATGACAGTGATCCTGGTGGTGGAACACACACTGAGAAGGTTTCCCTAAAAACCAGTGACTCTTTGGAAAGTCTCTATAGTTTGAACAGTGGCCAGAGCTCATCTAGTAAGTACAAGACACCTATACTTATTCAGTCACTGGATCAATATATTTATTGCTTATGTCTGTGGAATCAGAGCTGGTGATCAAAAATGTGATGGTAGAGAGCTCCTCATTCTGGCAGACAAAAGTGTAATTTGGTTAAATGGGTAGCAGCTAGGGTAGATATACATCTATCCAGAAATAAGTTGAGTGTTTTTAAGAGTGGAAATGCTAATCGAAGAAAAAAAGTAACATGAATTATAGGGCATGCTGTTGGTATATATGCCATAAATTTTGGTGGGGTTATCACTGCCATAGTTCTGAGTTTGCAATCACTGGGTGATTGCAGCCACACAAGCATCCTCTCCTAGCAGACTGGCTGTGAATTCATCCTTTGCCCTGGAGATATGAGGCAAAGTCTCTCTGAGATGGTGGGGGATGTGTGTCTGACCTGGCAGCTTTGGGACATGATGCAGAGAGACACAGCCCACCTGAAACCCTCTGAAAACCCTCCCCATCTGGGTGGTTGGAGGGCAGAGGAGTGTCTGATGAGAAATGTGCCTCCACCTCTCTCTGTGTTGCTCTGCTGTGGATATTTGCCGGGTGGCCACAGCTATCTCTGGTGACACTGCTGTGCCACCCTGCAGGCACTGCCTGAGCCCTGATTGCAGACTGGAGTTGCAGTCCAGATCATTTGCACTTAGAGTTAGTCTGGCCCTGAGGTGGAACTGTACACTTAAGCAATTACTTCAAACAAAACCCTTTTTATGATCATTTTCTGTGACGTGATTTGTGAAAATCATATATAGGAGTTTACTTCCAACACACCGCTGCTCTTATCTAAAAACATATTTGGATGGGATATTGCAGAGCTTGCTCAAATTTGCTTGAATTACTCTGCTGATATTTTATTGCTCAACTTGGATAAAATGACAGGCAGAAATGTTGATAAGATTAAAATTTCCCTCTGCAATGCAGGTTCATTTGATGTTTCGGCTATCTCCGGAATGAAATAAAATAACCTCTACAGTACTTGTTTTCATTTCTCTGAATAAACAGGTGAAGTTCAGCAGAATTAATTCCCCAAATCGCACTTTTAGGGTACATTTTATTAATCTGCAGAGGTGATATTTCAAAAAGTCTGTAAATAAAATGTGTAGTCTGTTAGTATCATCAGCAGAAAAAAAATACTTTAGGGAAGATATTAATGAAAGATCTCCTACCCATTTTCTTCTGCCTCTTGTAGCATGATTTTTATTGAATGTAGTTATCCTGGAATGTGTCAAACCCACACAGAATATGCTCTGTCTCTGATTCTGTGGTTTTGAGCACTTTCCTTTGGGCTGCTGTGCTGAGTTGCATGTCTGGGCATTTGGTGCAGGGGACTCTCAAGATGCCTCTCTCCCAGGTGGGGTGACCAGCTGCTCTGATGGCACGAGTAACAGGGACAGCCTCCGGTTTGACGACGAGGTCCCCTACAATGGCCCCTTCTGTGGCCGGGCCAAGGTCCACACCGACTTCACACCGAGCCCTTATGACACCGACTCACTGAAAATCAAGGTCAGAAAACCACCAGGGTTCCTTCTGTCCCACTAACAATGCCCGATTTTCACATGCAAATGATATATTTAATAATGAATTTTTAACTGCTTAAGCATGTGGAACTCTCTAAAAGCAAGGCTGGCCTGGTTTCACAACGCTCCTATAAGGACTTAGTTCAGACAAGGCTGCAAAGGCAAGTGCTGCTAAAGTCTTTTTAAGACACAGATTCCAGGTAAGAACCTCTTCATGGTATCTCCCTACATACCCCAGCTTCCCTCAGAGTAAAATATGTGTTGCTTCCCACATACATGGTCTGATGTAAGAAAGAGTAAAGTCTCACAGGATGTGGAGTTGTCTCCCCAGGCTTTCCCAGTCACAGCTAGGATATAACCAGAGCTCAGTGCCACCCATTGCCTTTAATAGACACAGTTTTCCTTTCCATTCAACTTTTCTTTAAGCCAATGTTTGAACTATGAACATTCTTCATGGCAAGGGCTATCTGGGCTGTGTCTGTGAAGAAGAGGAACAACAAAGAGGGGCCCAGATGAACATTATTTAAAAAACCCACCCCTTCATACCTTTTCTTCTTCACAGCTTCTTTTTGTCAAGCCCTGTATCTCACACAGACTCCCTCTCCTCTCTGGCATACATGACAGCTGTTGCTCTGCTGGTACTTGCAGACTTCAATACATACCCTCCACTTCCACCCATGTCTAGGGCATTTCTTTTAATACAGTTTAACTGTTTTAACTATTCAACTGGTCATGAAATGGCAAATATCTGCTGGTTTCTCTTTTAGTCACTGGGGTGGTGTATTTTGGAATTTGGAATTTTTGGAATACTTAGGGCTGAAATCCCCTATATTTACCATACCAAATTTCAGTACCCTGAATCGGAATTCAAAGTGCATCTGCAGCTTGGCTTGGAGCCACTGCCTAATCCTGACCTGCATCCACATCTGAAGCTCCTGAGCCCACATGAGTTTGTAGAATAATGTGTGCTTAGAGAGCTTTAAAAAAAGTTTGTTTAGTTTCCATTTCTAATGTGCTCACATTAGAGCTCTGAGCCCCATGATCTAACTAAACCAACTCACCAGCTCACAGTCAGTTTTGTACTTGCATTTGTACCAAAACTAGGGTGACCACTTGACTTGCTGTTCCTTGACCAGACCAGAAAAGATGTAAGTCTTGAAGCTGTGGACACAGCTTAACAAACTGAGGTTGATTTCTAACTGTGTAACAGAATCCCAAATGAAGTAGGCATTTGTTGGATAACTCTTCAAAGGCCTTCAACATTTTTCTGTGGTATGTGCCAAGAAAAGAGAGCTTGTTTTTGAGGTCCTTGGGAGCAAGTTAAGTAGGGAGCATGACTTTGTAAGAGCCTTTATACTATTAGAATTACTCAGAATGACTGTTTTCCTGAGCTGAGACCTTGGTTCCCACAGGGTGGTTGTGAAAACCTTTACCAAAAACCCTCTTGAAACAGCTCTGTTGTCACCCTTTTAAACACTCATATTTGTTAAGGGAGTTAAATGTTGTTTATTTAAGAAATGTAGCCAGTGTTTTTTACTGTAAAATGGGTAGGAGTCTGCCTTTAACCTATCAGCTATCTGTTTTTGAAGACTCTTGAGAGGCTAGATAATAAGATTATTCTGTAAATGCTATGGCACATATTTTGAAAATAACCTTACAGTAATCCCTTGCTTTTTGCCAAAACTGTGCCCACTACCCATGACAAAAGTTAATTGCTGATGCAACCCTATCCATTTTCAGGGACCAAGTGGAGCACAAGAATAGTGAGAGGGGCTGCTTATGCTCACCTCTCCTTCACAAAGGTTTGGAGATAAGGACTAACTCCACTTTCTGTAATTATTTTCCTGGGATTTTATAAAAGCAAAGGCACTAAATCTAGGTAATTAAAAAAAGTTCCTTCACACTGACTAGTGTTGGTTTTTGTCCATAGAGGAAAAGCTACATATAACAAACCAGACATGTAAGCAGTGGTGTGATTTTTTTATGGTTCTAGAAAGGAGATGTCATAGATATCATCTGCAAAACTCCCATGGGCATATGGACAGGCATGCTGAACAACAAAGTAGGAAATTTCAAGTTCATTTATGTTGATATTATCTTGGAAGAAGAAGCTGCACCCAGAAAGACAAACCCACACAGAGGAAAGAAGACCAAGTCTAAAACATTGCAAGAGCTCCTGGAATGTGTCCACCTTGAGGTCAGCCAAGGCTTTTCCCAACTCTATTTGAAATGTTCCCTTTCTGTGCACTCAGGTTTGAATGTCATTCACAGGCAGGAGGAGAAAGGCAGGTTTCAGCAGTTTTGATGTCAGCAAAGCAAAGCAAAGCAACCTCGTGTCTGTCTTTTATCTGGTGTGAGTGATGTCAAGATGAATTTTTTGCTTTTTCTTTTATATACTTTTTATATAAGTTCTAGGTATCCTCAGTATTCTAAGCATGCATAATTGTAATTCCTTAAATCTTATAACTTAGCATAGACCTAGTATTCTGTCAGGCCAGGAGACCAAACATCCTAAAGGTCTTGCAGTAGGAAAACGCTACCCTATCTAGGGAAACCAAGGTCATCTCTAGAACATATTCTGTAAACTAGAGATTTGGCCCATCCAGGGGGGAATTCCATGGATGGGGGAATATCATGCCACTCATCCAGACCTCCCATTGGGGTATTCTTGTTAGATAATCTAATTTGTAAGGTCTATAAATTGTATAGGCAATCCATCGTGTGTGTGCATTGCGGCGCATTCCACCTTGGCAAAGCAGGGCACCAGTAAGGATCCTTATTAAAATATCAAGGTAGAAACCCCTTATCCCATAACCATATCTGGTCCTCAGTTTTTAAGACCAAGAAAGGGATCATGAGTAGCTTATAGAACTACACCTTACCTCATTATATGGCTGGGCTAGGAGACTCCACTCAGAGAGGGACACTGGTGACAGGTCAGCCTGACTGCAGCTGTGTGTCCAAGTATAGGAGATGTGTGGCTGTGGACATTTCAGGGACAGGGCTGCAGTCTGACTCCAGCACTAAAACTGAGAATTTGTGTTTCTAATGTCTTGTGGTCTATAGGGAGCAATAGTGTTTTTGCACTATGCTCATGTTGTGCCTCTCTCTCTGCCTAGATCTTGACTGAGTGTCAAAGTGTAATGAGGTCATGATTTACAAGTAACATTTTTAATAAGGGTAATTGCTTTGCTGCTGATGCAAACACTCCTTTCCCTGGAGCATGCACAGAGATTTGTACTGAGTAGGCACACAGCTCAAGGGGGACCTTGTGTGACACAGTAGGGTCGAGGGCTCTCTCTGCTTCTCCCCTTGCTTGTACTGAGGGGTTCCTCCCGTGAAAAGGCAGAGTGGTCCTTTCCTCAGAGGCCCTCGTGGGATCAGTGTGGGAGACACTCATGGAGTGACCCACAAAAGTCCAGACACTCAGCAGATTAAATAATTTCTGACAGAGCTCTGCCCTGGTCCTCTTTGTTGCTGGACTGTGCTATGGAGCTCAGGCACAGATGCTGACATGGCCAGGAGGACTCCCATGCATCTCTGCCTCAATTCCCTCTTGCTCTCCATCTCTGCCAAAGGTAAGTCAATTGAACTGGGGAACAGAGCCCATTTCAACCTGGCCAGAAAGAAAAAGTGAAATTGTACCTATTCCTCTACTAAACATAGTGATTTTTTTCCATGAGAGGATTTGCTTGTTTCCTTTCGTAGGAATATGCCTCAACCCTCCTGCTAAATGGCTATGAAACTCTAGATGACTTAAAGGATCTACAGGAAAGCCACCTTATTGAATTAAATATTTTGAACCCAGACGACAGGGCAAGATTTTTATCAGCAATTGAAAATCTCCAGGACTGTGACAGTAAGTGTTTGTTAAGAGTATATGCACTAGTATCTTAAGCAGAAGAGAGCTTAGTTCAAACAGCACCAGTAAAGAATTTTCTTCAGTTTTTTAAAAACAATATTCTGTAGATAAGGACAAATTTTTACTTCCCTTGCTTCATCCCACACTTAAATCCATATCCAAATTAGCTCTTTTTGTGAGAAATACAGTAAAAAGAAATAAATAATATGCACTGATAGCTGGTTTGCATTCTTCTCTCAAAATTAATCTAACTTGTGCTTCTGGTGAGCTTCCAAGAGTTGAACATATGGGGTGTGTATATGCACGTGTATTGATCACCATTCTGTTTTCTTCACTCGTTCCCTTCGTGGGGAGAGTGAAAAAGCCAGGATACAGAACAGGTAAAAACTTTTCTCATATTTCCAGTCTGACTTCGAATTGTAAATAATTTATGTCAATTTTGTAGAAACTACATCTAAGCATCTACTTAATCAGACACTCAGCCAAAACAGGAGGTGTTTTTGTCTTCATTAATATTTGTGCATACTCCCCATATGCTGAGCATTCAATGTCATCAAATGTGCACTTCCAGTAGAGAAGCATAGGAAAGAGAGAGAAGGATAAACAATGTGTTCCTGGGATAGTTTAATATCAATTTTTGTCAGGCATCCACTTATTATCTCCTCAGTATCTAGACAGCTTTCCAATTTTTTTGCTGAATGTTTGGGCTTTGTTTGGAACCCTATTTGTACAGTAAGTTGTTCTTGCTCTTATTCAGGTTCCAGAGAAAGGCTTTTGCAAACATGTTGGAGTGGCGTTAGAAAGGTTTTCCTTGCCCTCCAGGTTCAGAAGTTCTTTCTGGTCTATAGCTTTGTGAGATGACAGGTTTGAAAAGAACTCTTGGAGGGCTGTCTATGTAGAAGAAACAACTGAAAGAGTGAATCCAGAAAAGAAAAGGCTACAGAAATTTTATCACAGGGATCTGCCAGAAGATCACCTGAAAATGTATATATTGAGTATTGCGTGATTTTTTGGCAACCAGCCTTGCTGTGCTTTCTGCAACTTTTATTGTGAATTATTTTTTCATATTTAACACCAGAAAAAGAGTAAGGGAAGATGCTAGATTGTAATTTTGCTGTTTTGCATCAGTGTGAAAGCCAAGCTGAAGCATAATGGTTTCTAACAGACCACACGAGTCCCAAACTATTCTGCAGTAGCGAGAGTGTGGTTTGCTACTTATATTTGCAGGGTAACAAAAAGCAGAACAAGCAGCTTTTGATGCTGAAGGTGTCTTAACACTTAATGTTCTACATGCACCTGTGCAAGAACCAAACCTAACAAAATTCTTACATGTCCCATATACTGAAAATGAATATATTCACCTTTATTATCCTAATTGGGTTCCTCCTACATTGGCAGCATAGGGTTAAGTCACTTCTCCAGGCAAAACACTGTCCCTGATGTTATATACATGATAGTCTAACAGTTCAAATTCTTGTAACAGCTCTGGGGAAAAAAAACATTAAATCTTATAAAGTGGTCCATGTTTCAGAATCAGTGGTGACACTGTAGTCTTATTTCAAGAGACTAAATGAATATTTGTTTCACATGCACTTTAGATAGGTATGGCAACTCTTTCCAGTATTCAAATTCAATCAAATAATTTCCCCAGAATTTATGGACGCTCACAGGGACCAGAAGAGCTTTCTGCATCATGCCAGCTAAAAGCATTCATTTAAGTCTAGTTAAATTTTGTAAGACTCATATATATTTTAAGGTAATCCATGAGTAAATACTGTCCTAGTTTGATTCTTGAATCCTTGACTTGTGTGGTTGCAAAGGGATCAGAGCATTTGTCATGTGACTGGTGGGAACAGAGCTGAACAACCTGTTCCAGAAAGGAGGGTACTAAAGACCAAAATGGATAGAAGCTATCTGTTAAGTTGTTAAAACAAAAGACAGGGCGTCAAGATGATCTTGGGGATAAGCTCCACATGAGTATGACGTTGTAAGAATCATTTGACCTCTCTGTTCTTCTGTCAATCAGATTGGAAAATTGGGTTGAAAGAACTGGGTGCTACTGCAAAAGTGAATTCTGCATCTGGACTGAACTTTCCTGGGTCAATATATTTTTTTTTCCTAAAAGGGAATGGCTCAGTCCAGCATAAATGATTTTTTAATTAAAATTGATTTTGTGCATTGCTTAGAAGTGAGCTGCATAATTACCCACAGCTACAATGTAATCTGTTTACTGGCCAAGAGAATTCTAGACAGAATTTCAGCACTTTCCAGGTAAAAAGTTCACTTTTTTAAAATAAGCTTTATGAAAAAATAAGCTAAGGCCATAGACTGTACTTACTGTTCTAGGCCCATCTTTCTCACAGAGCTTGGAAGACTTCCTTGTCTCTTCTCTGCACTCCATTCATGCTTCCATGAAGCACATGTTTGATTAATGGATGGAGAGCCAGGTATGGCCCAAAGGTGAAATACAAGGGTTTCTGAGTTTTTGTGACACTGCTATTACTCAGAATGGCCAAGTGTTCTGGAACCTAGTCTCATTTTACTAGACCCTCCTATAAATGCAGTAAAACAAGATTTCATATTTCTTTAATGTGAAATCTGATCTTGTGAGATATCCAGAGGTTTTTACAAGGCTTTTCATTTCTTTGTCATTCCTTGGCTTTTTCTTGACATTTATTGTATGTTATATTAAGTAATATCTTCATGACACTTACTTATTATGTATAATTAATTTTGCAAAATAAACATTTATTGAGTTTTCTAACCAAAAGACCTGCAGCAGTAGTTTCCACATTATATGCTACTTAAAGTCATGCAAAATATAGGATTTTTGTCAGTGACATTTTTTTAATCTTGCATTTGATTTAGAATTAATTTGAAAGGGAAAATTTTAGTCATCTTATACCATGAATTCAAAAATGTTTTATTTAGAAAATGCTACCACAGAGAGTTTTTAAAGCAGATTTTTCTTTCTATTACTGCACTATCTTCTTTCTCCCTTTTCTTGGGAGTCCAGGCCCAAATTCATCACCTTCAAGTACTTCATGTAGCAAGGCTATCCTAGAACTGCAAGGATTTGTAAGCTCCTCATGACCTTTTCCCCCTTCTCAGACATATTTTCAGATTTTCTGTAAGTTGGTCAGACCTATATATTTGGGACAAAAGCCTTGGTTTCCATGAATTTGTGGCTGTGAGGAAAAGAAAAAAAAAAAAGGCTTTTCATAAAGTATTTCTTAATAGCTTTCCATTCTTCTCCCAGATGGCTTCTAGACAGGAGATGGATGTCTATGCTTTTGTAGGATGCTATTTTTAAAGTGAAGCAGTTGCTGGATGGTTAATGAATAAAGTAATAAAAGAAGTTTGGAACTTATTTTCTTGACCACTTCCCAGGACACATGTTTTTATGTGTGCAAGATAGGCTTGATTCTCTTCTCACATAGATGATTTAAATCAAGAGGTTATTCCCTGAAATCCACTGGGTTACACTAGTCCAAATCTATTCTGAGCTAAAGAAAAAAATAGACTGCATTGGATATGTGCATACAGTTCATTCCATGGAAAAATCCCAAAAGGTGAATATGTGCAATTTGGGGGACAATATTTTACCCTTATCTCCCAGATCCATGTCCTTAGCTTACTTTCTTATTTAAGTACAGATCATACTTTAAATTCCACTACTAATACCAAATAAGGTTTATTCTTTATTTATTCTTGGACAGCAAGGTAGGAGATAGATAAAGACACAACTTTCAGTTCACAGTCACATTCCTTCTGTGAGAATTAGGTGCCAAGATTTCCATTTTACACTGGGCAGTCCCTTTCAATATATCACACAGTATCTTGTCAAAGTCAAACAGTGCTCAAAGACAATCTCCCCTTCTGTAATGTGGTACAACTCGTTGGCCTGAACATAATATTGCCAGATTTCCCAAGGAAGCTCATCCTTGCACGTGTATTAGTATTTTTCACTTTTTTTTTAGGCACATCTATTTGCTTCTAGATTTTAGATAAAAAAAGAAGCTTCTCATTTCTGTTTTCGCCACAAGTTCTCATATCTGTTCAATAACTTTTCTCTCCCACAAAAGCTATGCCACAGATTTCAGTGAATGCAATATTTTAAGTTGCATATCTGTAAACTTGCACAAAATATCTAGTCTTTTGAATGCTCAAAGTATTGCACAAACCACTTCAGGTTCTCTGCATCTTTTCCAAGAATTACTGCCCTTTACTGCTCCAGAATGATCCTTTCTGAGTTTGATGCTTTGTGAGTTCTCACTGCATTTTCACACTTAGGTGGTTTAACTGGTACAGGTGATACATAGCCTGTGTACATGCATAGGAGGTCTGGCTTCATTCTCAGAAACTCACTTTGCTCTGTGGGGCCCAGTGACAGGGCAAGGAGCAATTGCCATAAACTAAAACACGAGAAGCTTCATCTCAAAATGAAGAACTTTTTGCTGAGAGAGGCAGAGCACTGGAGCAGCTGCCCAGAGAGTCTCCCTTTCTGGAGACACTCCAAACCCACCTGGACACATTCCTGTGTCACCTGCTCCAGGTGACCCTGCCTTGGCAGGGGAGGTTGGACCAGATGATCTCCACAGGTCTGTGCCAAGCATCCTGTGATTCTGTGATTTTGAATCTTCAGTTATTGAAAGGTGCTGCTCAGTACAGCACCACGTCCCGGGAGGGCAGGCAAGCGATTCAGCCTAAAGAAGGGTGCTCCTAGCCCAGTTCTCCTGGAAAAAACTCACAAAGGCAAACTCTCAGAGAGCACATTCACAAAGTCTGGTTTGCTCTTGAATGACCTTCTTTTTGCCCAAGACAAAATCCAAGCCTCCTCCCACTCATCTGGTTTAAACTGACATAACTGCACAGGAGTCAGAGTGACCTCTGTGCATTCTTGAGTTGAATTCCCTTAAACCCAAGATTAAAGTACTTCCCTAATCAGGACTTTAACCTCATTAGAAAGGGGAAAAGTGCTGGTGAAGGAAAAAAGAAATCTATCCTTGCATGTGCCGTACAGATCTAAGTCATTGAATAACAAAAACTCATTTTAAAGGTCTAAATAGTGGGGAAGATAAGGGATGCATCACACACCTCTTACCAAGGCTAAAGGCCTCACATTTTTTCAGAACTCTGAATATAATCCTACTGTCTAAAGGACTACTGGAATATATGTGTCAAAATGATGCATATCTTCGGCTCTTCTGGCCATATCATAGACAACAGTGACTGAGAGCCATTTATCTTATGTGAAACTGCTTTACTGTAGAAAAATGATAGGATTTCCATTTGTTGATAAGATAGTTATTTCTGATGATTCGGCAACATCTAACGGCAGTTTAATTTTATCAATTCCTGTTTTCTGTGCAGCGTGGCTTTCTTCTGATGTCCAAAAGACTAAGGCAGCAAACCTACCTTTCCTAATGTAGAACTTGAACATGCACATGTTAGGAAAAGGACTGAAGTAGAATGGAATAGAAGAGCCAAAAGCTTAAAAAGAATAAAAAGAGCAAAAGTTGCTTTGCTCTTCTCATGAAGCAACTTCTAAAATTGCATGCTATGTATTTTTATAATACTCAGCATCCTGTTCAAGTGGTTTAGTAGCTACTGCATAATATTTAAGACTGCTTTAAAGAGGAAAAAAAGGCACCAAAGTTTGCTTTCAGTTTTTCTTCATAAAAATGGAGGGGGAGGGGTGTTCTTCCAACTTTTTCTGCTTAGAATAAAATATATAAAATATAACATTTTTACTGTCTCAAACACCTGAGTATTTTCAGTTTTCAGTTTTTCATGTAAGAAAATTCAACTAGATTTACAGAAAATTTTACATATAGGTATGTCTTTGAAATAGAAAATTCTCATTTTCCTAATTGACCTAAATTCAGATTAAAAAAAAAAATCTCAGTTCCAGGCTTGTCTGTGCATTTTCCCCTGAAACACACTAGGGAGACATTGATAGAAAAAACCAAATTAGGATCTGTTGTTCACATAGGAACTGCTCAGATCATCTAGACAACCAGCTACAAGGCACTAATACAGTGACTGAGACCGCATTTTCCTTTTAATCCACTGGTTACTCGGTCTTCTTTCCATTGTAAAACAAACAAAGCGGATGGAGGCTCCTCTCTGACCTTGAAAATGTAAACAGGATTAACACTTTTTAGGTCAGTGCTTGCCAGGGCAGCAGATGATGCTGGAGCAGCAGATGAAAAGGCAGCAAACAGCATTAGGCAGCCGAGGGGATTAGGAGGGAGGCAGCAGGGCAGGAGGGCTCCTAGTGCTGCACAAGGCTCGGTTCCCTTTGCCCTGGTCAGACACAGAGTGTGTCTTTGGCCCTAAAAACACACTCAGGACAAGGCTTTGCTGGGACAGGCTGTTATTTGTGCTGAACTACTTCTGTCGCTGCAAACAGCAGCAGGAGTACCTTCACAGGGGTGATGCCTTTGTGATTCCTCCCTGACTTCAACCAGAAATCAATTGGACCCTACCTGATCAAATATTTTCCCTGCAAAGAGAGAGATAACATTTGACATGACAAACTGTGTTCTGTAAAGTGAGAAGGAGATCAAACAGTTACAGACATCAATTAAATCTGCTGCAGCGTGTACTCTTTCACGCAAGTGCAATTAACCATTCATTTATTTGGGAACAAGGTGGAAATTTTCTCCCTTGGAAAATATTTAAAGTAATTTTTTTTATTATTCTCCTACATGCATCTGGTTATGCCTATACCCTTAGACTTTATTGAAAAAATAACTAAGTTGAGTCTTTGGATTCTTTAAAAATTCAGCTTAGTTTTTCAATTTATTAGGCACTTGGAAGCTAGACGATATTAAGCAGATTTAATCAGGCCAAATCTACAGGATTTCCATCAAGACATCAAAATGTTCCCCAATAAATCAAAATTCTTTGTGAAATAAGTTTGCTGAAATCTCAGACAATGAAAAAGGTCTCCAGAGAAACTCTCCCACTGTTCCGTTTCACTTGAAAAATGAAATGACTGAAAAAATTTGTCTTTCATTTCTAATTTATTTTGTGTTACTCAATACAAGATAGGAAAAAAAAAATCACTTTTAAAGTCTTTCCCATTTTACCAAAAGTTATAATTTCCAACACTTGAAATAAAAGTCAGTGTGAATGTTCTTTGCGGAAATTTTAAAATTTCAGAAACTAAAATAGATTTAGATTTTGACACAGCATTAGATCTTTCATATCTTCGGACTTCCATTCTGCCTGAACTTGAATTCAGACAGTTTAAATAGGACTAAAGATCTAGAATTGACTGTTTAACCAAGGAGTAACAAATCAAGAGGAAGAAATGAAATTTCTTTGCAAAAGCAAAAAGGTACAAATTCTATGAAGGGCTAAAAATCTGGAGCAAAACCATCTGTTTCTTCTGAGATGTGCTCCCTATACTTTGTTCAGAAAGCCAGATACAGTTTGAAATAAAACTAAAGCTACAGGAGGCTGATAACAGCACAAGAAAAAAAGTAGGAAATTGAAAGATTTATATTTTGTAGTTTATTTTCTTAAAAAATTTACTGTGAGCAAACATGTATTTCACAGACAGAGAACAGGAAGAGGAAATTTAAAACCAGTACATATAAGAGTCATTATATACACGTATGTCTTCTCTTGTTGAGCTTTTCTTGAGAGATCTGTTGATACTGCCACTGAGATCCAGATTTTTGAATCTGAACAGATTAGTCATACAGCAGCTAAACAGGGGCAAAGTCTTTGCAAGATAATTTGCTTCTACTTCGTTTTGGAACAGTGTTCAAAAACCATGCGGCAGAAATTAGGCATCTTAGCTTCCTCTGAGGTTTCTGTGTTTTGGAAAACAACTTGCAGGATATCAAGCTAAGCTTAGGAAGTTTCCATCAGCCACCCACTCCTGCTGAAAAGCTCAGTGCTTTAGAAAAGCTGGTTACCATGTCTTTGTGCCAAGCAGTTCTGAAGGCCAGCACATCCTCTCTCCCTGCAGAGAGCTCATCAGGTGGTGGGGGTTGCACTCCAAAGACACAGATCTATAGTGCAGTGTGTTAGAAAACAAGGCACAGTGGGCTCCGTGGTCAGTTCAGTATCCCAGCCTGGATACACGAGCACGGCAGGGGGAAAGGTTCCACCTCTATGACCACGCATGGTCACTGTTGCACCGTGCACAGCCTGAAGGACCTCAGCATAAAGGATCAAGCCAAAGCCTCCAGCATTCATCTCTGAGAAGCATCCAGAAGGAAAAAGACCAACCTCAGTGTCAATTCAGATGTTGTTACACTCATGTAATCATACTTTTATCTGGTGCTGAGGTTTCTGTTTCTGATGGACAAAAGATATTGATATAGTCATGTGTAGATTACCAGCTCTGTTTCCAAATTTCTTCAAGTTCAGCCATGCTGCTATCTCAACTCTTTCCCAAAGTACTTAAGTACTGATATTTTTTTCTTTCTTTTTTTTCTAGTTGAAGAACAGCAAAAAAGTGAGGGTGATCAAGAGACACAGAGCTTAAGCCTTCACCAGAGTTTTGACAAATCACAGTTAAATGACTGTCCAAGAGATTCTGGCTGTTACATCTCATCAGAAAATTCAGATAATGGTAAAGAAGAAGCAGACCCAGAAGCCCTGTCTAACATGGTGCAGTCAATAACAATCAGTGAGTCAAACTGATTTGGTCCTTCTGCTTTTCTGCAGATTTTCAGAAAAGACAATCACATTTGTATGATGGAACAGAAGCAGAACAAAATATTCTCAACACTGAAAATCTACTTTTTTCTGATTCATGATGCTCTAAACTGTTTCATATGTGGACACTTGATAGCTAAATATTAGTTGATAATAAGAATTTCTCACACTTTTCAACGAATCCACAGGTATTTCCTGTTTATACTAAAGTATAAACAGTATAAATGTTTATACTAAAGTATTTATAAATATTTGTACAGCTAATGCATTTTCTATAATAGTAGAGAATTGTTTTCGGTAGTGGTTCATAATCTGGAGATGCTAATTTCTGAACTGACCAAAATGTAAATACTGTACATATTTATTTTAAAAATATATGGATTAATCACGTCTCTATTTTCAGCTATGTTTTGCCGATTTGTCTACAGAATGTATTTACATTGATATAGCATCATAATAAAAAGGTGGATATAGTCACACCCTACTTGGAAAAGTACCAAGCCAATTCTCAGTAATATTAAAGCTATTTCATACCACTTTTCTCCAAGAATGAGCTCTAAAGCAGACTGTCATTTCCTGTACTTCTTCCTGGAGGCATGAGAGAACTGTAGGGTGAATTCAGCTCTCTGTGGTCCTTGTGGAAGGACAGAGCCATCATGGCTTATGCAGAGGCAATTTTTTATGGCTCTTTTCACACCTGCTCTCATTTGTCCCAAGCATTATACAGAGAATTCAAACTCAGAGAAAAAAAACATCAGGATCAGTGCTATGCCTTTATGATAACGTTTTGTGAAGATGTTGCCTTTTGTGTGTGGTGTGAAGTTTGTTAATAGAGTATTTGTATACAGAACTTGGAAGCTAACATGGTTCTGGTACATTACTGTCTTTCATATGAGATTTTACTGTCTTTTCCTATATATTTCACACTGGAATATACATTTTAACTGCCTGTCTTCTTTTAGAGTACTTCCTTCAATAATAAACAGAATCATGTGTTTAAGCCCTTTAAAAAGACTTGATTTTTAATGAGGTCATTACATTTCAAAGACTTCTCTCTTCTAAGATAAACACAGTAAATAGTAATTCCACTGAGCATTTTTAGCATGCATAAGAATCTGTGTATCAAATAAATAGACTTTTTGCTCAGTCATTAGTCAGACAATTTTCATAATTTAAGGCATTTTGCATTTATGTTAAAAAGTTTCCACATATTGCTGACAATTTGAAAGAAAATCACCTTCAGAAGAGACGAAACACAAAAAGTGTCACTCAAAAAAGAGTATTTCTGAAGAAGCTATAAACAAATGGAAAGCTTTTCTCCCTTCCTTTTTCTTTTCCCCAATGTGTTTTATGTACTTTTCATGACTTCTCAAAAGAGTATGGCTGTCAGACTCCTAATACACAAATCTGCTTTGAAGCCTGAAATTTTCCAAGGCTAAAAATTGTATTTTTAGAAAATTGCATTAACAAGATTTTAAAGATTTGGAGTAAATAGACTCTGTTTGGAAAAAATACACCAGAAGGGAGCTACTATGATTTGTTTCTGGTTTTAACTTACTTTTCATACCAGCAACTAATGCCAGCATTTAGCAGCAATGACCCCATACTGCCAGGTGTGGTGAGGATGTAGAACCCTTGGTGGTGGGTGTAGAACAGAGGTGAAGGATGTGAGAGCTTGCATCAAGCAGCTATATTTGTTTCTTAATACTTTTCCAGCCAGTAGTGTATCGTGACATGCAGTACTGAGACTGGTTAATATGACTTCTGAGATAATGGGTTTGAATTGGCTTCTACCATCTCCTCAGTCTAGAGAAGGACTAAATTCAGCTTAAATTCCACTAAGAGAGGTTTATCTTTTGGCTTTTGTGGCAGAGGCACTTAGTTTTCAGGTTCTGAAAACATCTGCAAAATTGCTGAACCTGTAAAAGTATGTTGAGGTGAGCTTAAATATGATTGTGACTGTCAAGAAGCAGCTGAGTTGGCTGGGTCAAGGACTAACAACCACAGAGACCAGAGCTGTGCCCTGATAGAAATAGTCTGAGAAATGTTAATTTGCACAGGCTTGCAAATGAAAATAGGCCTCCCTAGCCAGTGGCAGTGAGATAGGCAAAGCTTTCAACACAGCAAGATATCCAACAGCTGCTATATTTTACAGGAATTAAACTCTGCCTATTGGGTTGATGGCAAGGGGATACAGGTGTAAGGTTAAGTAGTTGGGAACAAAGGGCATGAGCTGTATCCACTCTGATCTCTCACTAGTAAGGCTTTGTACAAAGGGCTTCTTATTTATAAAAATATATCAACTGAAAGCTTGTTTGACACTTTTATAGCTTTCTGCAAAGGCAGAGCAGATTAGATCTCAAACTGAGACACTTCCGCTCTCTCACACTGTTCTGAGAAAAAGAATGAGGAAATTTTGTGTCACAAATAAAAAAAATGTGTTTTCTACAAGAAGCAGACCCAACTTGCTTTCCTCTCCTGGTGGTTTCATTAACCACATTGATCATGGATTAAACTGTTTGGAATAGCAGAAGCATTTCTTCAACTAGTTTAAGTGCTGGGTAATCTGAATGAAAAGTTATTCTTGGAACTCTTGGAAGAAGTCTGGTGGAGAACTGAGTGACTTCAAGTAATCATTAAAATGTCCACGAGACAGGGAAGATAAAAAAGCAATAGAGGTTTTGTTCCTCTCTGTCACTTGCTCAAGAGTGTAATGTCCCTATTCATTTTTATTTACCTTCCTCTACATTTAAGGAGGACTAAAATATTTGCAAGTCTCTCATCTGGAGCCTGTCCCAGGCAGTTACAAAGAGATGCAAAACCAGTCAGTAATAGCACAGCTAAGGAGGGCACCCTTCTAGCCTTTAGGCAGTGGGGATTTCCTGGCTGCACAGGGCTGTGGTGCAGGTGCAGCAGACTCTCCCAGGGCTAACTGCTGACATGTGTGCTGCTGCTGCCCACAGCAGAAAGCCACAACCCAGAAAGACTTTGGTGACACCCACAAAAATTCAGGTGGTGGCAGGCCTCCTTCTTCCCAAAGCAAAACCATCTCTGGTGAAAGTTAGCAGTGTTTAATGGTGCTGCCCTATGCTCAGCACCATGTGACTGCCATCCACAGCTGGCATCACATTAAAGGAGGACTTCTCTACCATCAAAGAGAGCAGCTGAGTGGCAGGCCACAGCCCTACGATACATATGGACTAGCCTGCAGATCCTGGGAGGCAGCATCCTGCTCTCCAGAATTCGTAACAACGCTTCTAAAAGTCAGAGTACACGAATGCAGCAGCTTAGCGGCTACCAGCAAGGAGAGGTTTTATTTCATTTTGTTGTGCCCATGAGCACAGGAAGTACAAAGAAGAATATGGGCAGCTCTGTAGAAATTCTGCAGAAGATTCATCTCTGAGGGACTAAACCAGCTACAGGCTTCCAGCTGGACTTCACAGCACTCACACAGCCCTGAGTCCAGCCAATTTTCCACCCACCTTACCACTCAGTCTTCCATGCCACACCTCGCCATTTCTACCCCTGAATGTCTGGTCTGTGATATGCAGGAGCCCACAGCTCATCAGCTGCGATATAAAGGGTGCCTTTATACCGTAGCACTTTCTCCCACATAGTGGCAATTGAAATAATTTCTGGCATTGTCATGGAGCTGTATCACACTGGTAGACCCATTTGTAAAGAAGGCTGGTGCACAGATAACAAGGCAATATTGAAAGAATAAATGGGTTCTGTGAAACAGGCCAGTTTGTAAATGTCACAGTGTTCACAGGATGAGTACAACATGCCCCTTTCTTGGAAATCATATTTTCCATGAAGTCAAGGCCAGTACAGTTCTTTCTGCCCATGCAAACACACACAGATCTCTGGTCAACAGGTGAGAGATGTGCCACAAATTGATCTACTGCCTTGGGTCACAATGGCAGCTTGGTGTCTGTCCTATGACAGCTTTGATGGCAGCTGTGCAACTGAGTCACAGTGTCACAGACCCCTGAGCCTTTTGTCATGTCAGAGAAAAGCAGCCTCAACATGTCTAGCAACAGCATGGCAAGCACTCTGCCTTTCTCACAGATCAAAGACGAGGTTTTGGTTAGATTTAGGTTAGATTCTGAATAGAATATTGGCATCATGCTCTGTCTGCTGGCTGCCTATGTTGTAGTACTGCTTTGTGCAATGACACTCCTTGTGTGGGTCCAGGAACAAGTGACATAGGATGGCACAAGTACATCCCTTTGGTTTAAGAGTTCCTGCATGAGTTATTCATTTATGTCCCTGATCCTTGGTTCCTGGTAGGCAATAAGCAGATTTTTGCCTACAGCTGAGGAGAACGTGGAGGAGGCTATGGTATGGCTGTATGGAGCACTCAGTTTGTTTGTCCCTGGTATTACCTGATGAACCCCAGCAGCTCCTCACCTGTCTGTGACTTCCTGGGGGCTAGCCAGAGGACTGACACAGGAAGGAATCCTTGCTACAGGCACAGGCTGGAATCCTTGCTGCAAGTTGGCAACCCTTAAACTGAACCCAGTTTTAAGGTTCCCAGCACAGGAAGGACCTGTTGCAGCCAGGCCTGAAGAAGCCACCAATATGATCAGAGGGATGGAGCAGCTCTGCTGTGAGGGAAGGTTGAAAGAATTTTCAGCCTGGAGAAGAGAAGGCTTCAGGGTGACATGACTGTGTCATTTGAGTACCTGAAGGGAGTCCACAGGAAAGATGGAGAGGGACTATTTACAAGGGCTTGGCGAGACAGGACAAGGGGAAATGGCTTCAAACTGACAGAAAGTAGGTTTAGATTAGAGATAAGGAAAAAATACTTTTTGATGAGGGTGGTGAGGCACTGGAACAGGTTGCTCAGAGAAGCTGTGGCTGCCCCATCCCCAGAAGCGTTTAAAGCCAGGTTGGATGGAGCTCTGAGAAACCTGGTTCTCTGAAAGTTGTCCCTGCTCATGGTAGGGGGTTGGAATATATGATCTGTAAGGTTCCTTTCAACCCAAAGCATTCTATGGCTCTATAATTCTATGATTAACTGATCCTAGAGGAAGGTCTGTTCACTGCAAAACCAATAAAAGTGGTTTCAAACCTTTTATTTTCTCCTGGCTAGGAAAGGCCAACAAATGCCACTACAGACACATGGGCAAAAAGGGCTGGAGAACAGTAATGAATTCAGGGAAACACATCAGAGTTGCATCATGTATGCATAAACAGCAGTCACTGCAATGAACAGGAATTATGTATCCAGGGAAATATGTATTTTCTAGAAGTAGGACACAGGTGGGAGGAGGTCCATGATAGGCTTGGAGGGTCTGAGAGGGTCATTTTATTTCTTTTGTGGCTAGGCAGAACTAGGTCTGACATGCTCAGAAATCTCTGCTAGGCATGAAGCACAGAAAATCTGCCTGTGCCAAGAAGTCATACACAAATGAAGGACAAGAGGGCTGGAGAGCAAGTGGTGTTCCTTAATAGCTCACATACCTTGGCTTCTTAATTTAAGCCTGGCCAGTGTCCCACAAAGTCCATGTTTCTTGGGCAGAGCACACATGTCATCAGCTCCTAAGGCACTTTCCCCATGCCAATCCAGAATATTTCTCTGGAGGACCTCTCATGCTGTGTGTCATACACAGGTTTTTAGGATGGAACATCAAAGGTGTAGCCATGTTGTACACCTCAGCATTAGGACATAGAGACAGGTCAGGACTGTGCAGGGCCATCAGGTAATTTTGACAGACTGTGGCCAAGCTGGTTGACACCCTTTGTCTACCAGTCTACCTCCCCCATATGGCT